>PVHP010022690.1:0-28130 GCA_004024765.1 Zapus hudsonius
TATTTAAGGGAACATGGGGAGTTACAGAGTTCTCCAGCCACCAGTGTGGGGAGAATATAAGGGAGAGATTTTAATAAATCTGTGCTGCTCAGCCAAACAAGCAGAAGAAAAGGGATCAGGGGGCCCCCATCATGAGAGGGAAAGGTTCATGTGGAAAAGACTCCTGAGGGCTGGGGTGAGGGGCCTTACCTGGAAAAAAATGAAAGTCCTCTGAAGAACCAGATGCCATCCTGGAATTAGAAATTGTTTTGCAACCAATCAAGTTGTGCTTGATTTGACCATACCTTAAAATGGCCTGGAATTTCTCTGAATGTGTTCTACCCCTCCCAAGAATCGAATCTCCCCAATTAACAATCGAAGAATGTCAGAAGCCTAACAGGATAAACGCAGCTGCACAGATAAGAGCTAAGCGTGCCTCAGAAGTTGCTTGTGCTTTGAAGAAATTATCTGGTCTTTTTGACTCACATAAAATTCACAGCTTATTGCACTATCTCATGTCTCTAAATCCTGCTTAATTGCACTCCTGTTTGATACATTCCTCATTGGAAATGCTCCAAGTTTTCGAGATTAAAAGCCCCACTTTTTCCTTTGTTAGTTGCTATTCTTCAGAGCCCTGCATTGGGGCGAGATAGCCACTGGCCAGTTCTGTGTGCACAAGTAGAGCTTGCTTTAGCCTACATTGGAGTCTGTGGTCTTTTCTTTGGTTCGTGGGTTCAACATCCTCCTTCTAGGATGCCATGTGAAAAAGAGGACTGGCCTTTGTCCTAGGGAAGCTTTGTAAAACTTCCCCCAGGTAAGTCAGAGAGACAGCTGATTGGTCTATTCCTGACCAATCAGTTTTTGCATCTAGGTTTGGGCTCTGGCTGGAGACACCTCCCACCCAAGGGGAAGGGTCTATGGAGCTGCCTGAGCCGCCACAGCAGGACTACCCAGGAACCATGATGACAGCCGAGAACCCACTGGAACCATCCTCACTTGCCATCCTTGAGAAATATCTGACAAAACAACCTAAGGAAAGGAAGGGCTTGATTTCTCTCTCACTTTCATGGCAGGGAGGGCCCGGCAGAGCAGCTCACATTATGGTTGAGGAAGGGGTTGAGGAAATGGGAAAGGAAGAGAGGCAGCTGGAGGGTGGGCAGAGTATGCCTGCTCTCTCATCTCCTATCCCCCTTTGTTTCGCCAGGGCTCCTAGCCTGTGAGACGGTGAAGCTCACAGACACATGCCCAGTGTGTTTCACCAATGCCCTTGTGTCTAGTCTTTTCCTTAGAAACCCCATGAATGTCCCTGCCTTCTGTTGACTTCTAACCACCCAAGATTTCTGCCTATTACCCACACCACATGGGCCTGGGAGGAGAGTGCTTTCAGCCTCTCTTCCACCTGCTCTCAAGCACCCCCTGACTATATCCTGCCAGAGCACAGAACAAGTGACCAGTTCCCACGGAGGCCATTTCTGAATGTTTAACAAAAGTTTTTTGTTGGTGGTTTGTTTGTTTCTTTGTTTGTTTTGTTTTGTTTTTGAGGTAGGGTCTCGCTCTAACCCAGCCTGACCTGGAATTCACTATGTAGTCTCAGGGTGGCCTTGAACTCACAGCGATCCTCCTACCTCTGCCTTCCCAGTGCTGGGACTAAAGGCAGGAACCACCACACCCAGCTTTTACAAAAGTTTTGAAAGTGTTGTGATAGACTGGAATGTTTCTGCCCACCGAAAGGCAACAAAACCATTCGCTGAAGTTGAGGGGTTGCAGGAGAGCCAGGAGCCAAGGAGTTGGGGCCCTGGCAAAGGAAGGGCACATTCTCTAGGAGGGACTCTCATTGAACAATGGATTATTACAGGCCGCAGGGCTAAGCAGAAATCCAGGTCAGCAATGCTTTGACTACCTCATTATGGCACACACCTAGACTCCTGTACCCACACGTGAACCCTTTGACTCTTTCTGGTACAAAGAATTGCTGTATGGCCGTCCACATGTGACACTAGGCCTATACACGCTAAATAGAGTCCCTGGGAATATGCTTACCCTCAAATTTTGTAGCAGAAATATCTCTTAAGAGATCACTCCAGTGCCCATATGAGTGGAAGTAGAGGAGTTTATTACCTGGGGTCCAGAGTGGGATTTCTCCCCAAAAAGCTCCAGCTCAGAGTGAAGTTTGACTTTCATTCTTAGGCCTCCTGTAGTAGGGAGGCAGGGTTAAGCAATTGCACAGGGTTTACAAAAGCAACAGCCGTGTGGTCTACATGATTCGAAATAACTTTAAAAACACGTGAGCAATCCTTCAAAACCTGTACGTCAGTCATTCCTGCCATCAAGGTGCCCTGACTGTTACCAAGGGCAACACTCTAATCGAGTATAAGCTACCTCTTTCTCTGTCATATCTTCAAGGACTTCTCTCAGCAAAGCTCTCCTCTGACACTTCCCAGCTGCTGAGCAGATCAGCTCCCAGCATTCACACTTCCAACTGCTTTTCACTAGTTAAACCTCTCTTCTGCCACAATCTCACAGGGCACAGACTTACAATCTCCCCTCCTGGCACCCATGCAATGTGCACATATGCAAAGGCTTGAAGAGTTTTCCACTCCACCCTAATCTTTAATAAAAGTTAAAACAAACTCAAGGCTCAAAGCAAGTCGTTCTGTCCTGGTCACTGTAAGAGCACTACCAGGTGCTCTCCTCAGCAAGAGTGTCTTTAGCCTTTCCTCTGGCCTCAGCTATTCCTTTGCCCAAAGAGGCTCCAAACCTTAGCCACTTGCCCAAGAACTGAGTCCTGTTTCCAGTTTGCTGGTAATGAGGCAACTCTGGAAAGTGATTCCCATGGCCATTTTAATTCTTTTTGTCTTGCTAAGTGAAAATACAACAGCAAGGAATTCACTAAAGACCTGCCAGGACTTTTTAAAAAGACTCACTTTATGTCATTGTGAGATATCTGACAAAACCACCTCAGGAAAGGGTTCTTTTCTCTCACAGTTTCATGGTGGGGAGGGCCTGGCAGAGCAGCTCACATTATGGTGGTCAGGAAGGGGTTGAGAAAATGGTAAAGGAAGAGGGAGGTGAAAAGAGGAAAGGAATATGGGAAGAGAGAGAGAGAGAGAGAGAGAGAGAGAGAGAGAGAGAGAGAGAGAGAGAGAGAGAGAGCCTGTACTCTTATCTCCCTGTTCCCTTTTATTTCACCAGGACTTGAGCCTGAGATGGCGAAGCTCAGCCACATCCAGAGGTGTGTCTCACTAAAGCCCAACATGACTCCAAATCTAAGCAGCTAAGCAATCAAGATTAACCGTCATAATCACCTATCACAACTTCATCCAGCCACACAAGATCAGTTGTGTTTAGGCTTCTGTCGCAGTCAGCCACACGCCGCTGGGAAGAGTCTTCAAACCAGGCACAGTTCGGGGGAGGAAAGGATCTATTTGTAGCTATGGATACAGGGGAAGTTCCAGAATGCAAAAGAGGCTGCTCCCCTTTCACAGGTCCAAGCAGAGAGAGAAACCCATCACCTACACCACACACAGAACAGCAAACAGGCAGGAGGGCAAGGAGAGAATTTCCTCTCCTTATAGCCTTAGTGTGGGGGTCTTACAACCCTTCCCCAGACTTAATGGCTTCCTGAGTCTCTGGACTTTCCTTCCTGCTCTGCCCACACAGAAAAGGATGTTTACTTCTAGCTTCTTTGAGCTTCCTTACATGCCCCCTACTGAGAGGCTGCCTTCCTGTCCTCAGAGACCCACCCAAGATTACTTGAAAGGTCAAGTTGACATCAAAATGTAACCATCACACCCTGGATCTGTAAACTTGAAATAAATCCCTTCCTTCCATAAATGCTGTCGTGTTTGGATGTTCTTCCCAGCAAGGTGTAACTGACTACAAGTCCTAAATAATTTCTGATATTTTTTTCTAACAAAACCATGACATGCTCACTGAAAAAAAAAATAGGTAAACAAAAGAAATTAAAACCATCTAGCTAGCCCACATGTTGAGGTAATTTTGTATCCTGCTAGTCAATCTGCCAGCAGTGGTGTGCTCTGGTATGCCAGCATCAGGTCAGAAGCCCTGGTGTATCCAGTCGAGTCACCCAGAGCCTCTACAGGCTACTGACGACAGTAGAATTAGAATTAACAGAGAGATGATGAAGCAAGGAAAGTATTTGCTGTTGGCACGACGCAGACCAGGAAGCCCACTAGTTGTGAAGTCTCTCCTTTCCATTTGGATGACAGCTCCAGGATTATACTGGAAACCTATGCAGCAGGCTGGTCCGGCTGCAGGGTCCTGAGAGCCAAGAGGTAGCACAGGCACGGCAGGCCTGGTCAGGCTGGAGGGGAACGGGGATGCATGGCAGACCTGGGAGGCTTCGGGGCTCTCCGAGCTATGAGGTGCATGTCTGCACAATCCGATATGTCTGGCTTTTCGGGTCCCACTCAGTCAGGGCTTGGGACAGTTTCTGGTTCCAGCATGGCATCCGTTTGGGAAGCAGTAAAACAACTCGGCTCTTAGAAGTACATTCAGGTCACCTGCTAAGCACTTCTCTAAATCTTCGATTTTGAAGAAGGAGCCAGCGTTGCACAGTGACTCTCGGGAAAAGGGCTTCGTTCTGCACATGATCTTTACCTACAACTTGGTCCTAGAAGTCGAACATCTTCCCAGTTCATTAGATGGTCTCCTGCTACTTTATTTTCAGCCTTTACATAATTATCCCATTGACTCAACACCACATGATATATTTAATCTGTACCGTAATGCTGGCTAAAACCAATCAAAATCCATTGCATAGAATATTTCGTTATCGTAGCCTTGTCATCACAGGACTTGCTCATGTAAGCTATCTAACCATTGACAATAAATAAGTTAATAAAGAAATTCAAGGCATATACTTTTAAGCAAGTCCATAGCCACACTTAAAAGAAACATTTCCAGAGATGGACTACCTAGCGAGAAAGCATTCAAGGCTTTTGATGCATATGCGATATATTACTACCCAATTGTATATAAATGTATGAATTTTCACTCCCCTAAAAGATTGCATTAGATGCTTTCTCACCCACTGTTTAAAAGGGATTAGCCACCCTTTTAGTTCTTGCTAAAAAAAAAAGTATCTAATTATCATAATCGGTAATGTTTTTGGTCCCCTTAATGGAGACTCAGCATTAAGTATGATTATCCTTTGACACCAATTATTTAAAATATTCTAGAATTTTCATGTTGTGCTTTGTAAGTGGAAGGTTTACAATGAGCTAATAGAAAATACGGAAATAATGTCTTAACAATTAACAAATTTTACAAATTTAAAATCTAAAAATTAACAAAAATTAGTGCTCTCAATCATTTAAATAAAGCACTCCAGTTGTGTGTTCCACTGAAAGCAAGGTCACACAAGGTAAACTCTCCAGGCATACAGACAAGCACTAAGTGAGTGAGAAATTTGGTATGAAAGTGTGTCCCAGCATCATGGGCATCCTCTGATGAAGACAGCGGTGTGTTCACTCGAGTAGCATCATTCGAAGAAACTGCTTTCTAGTACCTAAAAGTTGGTAAGTTTATCCCATTATTTTGACTTCACTACATTGTGACTTATCTTACAGATCACTAATTCCAGTGCCACACCAACACTACAACTCTAAGCCAAGTGAAGCTTCTGCAGTCTTCCAATTAATTAACCAACAAATTTAATTTCACACTACAGAGCTTTGGAATAGCTACTGTTTACTGAAATTACCATTGCAAATAATGAAACTGAATGTTTAAAGCACCAACGTTTAGTATTGTCAATTAAGCCTGGGCAAATGTTAATAAACATAGCAGAGTGTGCGAAACCATCTGCTGGCTCTGCAGTGAATGGGGGAATTTGCCAGAAGCAGCCGGATCCAGACAGTGTGGTGAAGTGAATCTGGACCTCCCGGAACCAGGGCTACAGAGCAGCTTCCCAAGCAGACATTCCATCAGGGAGCCCTGTTGCCAAAACGCCAAAGAAGTCAGCTGGCTCATCTCACATTTTCAAAGGTCAGTTTGTTGAGCAATGTGACAAGCACCTCATTTTAGAACTCTGCAGCTGATCCTGCTTGTTTCTTGTATCTTTCCAGCCTTTGTCCTTTGGTAGAGACACATGTTACATGGGTACAAAGGCAGAGAGGCAGGTTTCTGTGACTGTATCACATATGTGTTGGCAAACTGCTACCTGCTCTTTAAATTGCCATTGTGAATTCAATAGACTAACTTCATGGTCCCTCTCTTTGCGCTATTTTAATTGATTGCTAATGCTGATGAGTATTAGCCATTAAGCATGCAGAGTTTTCACAGTCTAATGTTGTTTTCCTGAAACAAATCCCCAGCCACTGACACATCAGAGCAGAGGAATTACCATTCTTCTCTCAGCACCTCAGGCATGCTTGCTGCTCCTGATCACCTCCCTGCATGGCTGTGGAGAGAATGGTGTTGTCTGTGTCTGTGTGTTTCCCAGGCACCTACTGGTCTCACATGGAGGATGTGCTCTCTGGAGAAACTGCAAAGCTGCTGGGGATGCTGGGAAATGTTGGGAGTCATCACCAGAGGCCAGCCACTGAAGTTCTCAGAACCCTAATTTCTGAGGATGTTCTAAAAAAAGGAGGGAAGGGTTTCAAAAGCGGCCCTCTGGGTGGAGCAAGACGGTAGACGAGTAATAGCATCGCCAGGACTCTCTCCGTAAAGGTTTGATTTTCCAGCTGGGATCCAAACTTTGAACACTGGCCGGACCTGAGCCTGGGCCCTCCCTCCCCCCCCCAGCTCCTGTGCCAGTGCAGACGGGGTTCCCCAGTGGCTCTCTGCGCTGCAGAGGAGCAGAGAGCCAAACCCTCCCCACCCCAAGCTCCCACCATTGTCCCTGACAGGTTCCAAGCCTGCACCGCAGATTGAGCAGCTTCCCCTCACAGGGCTCCCCTCCCTCCATCACCCTATCCTCAGACGCACTTCTCTCCATGACCCCCACCCCCACATACACAGGCAGACGCGATCCTTGGGCAAACTGACCTAGCTTGGTTCCAGGGACAGACCTGAGGCAGATACCTGGGAACCTCGGCAGAGGCCAGTTCAGACAGGTACCTGCCAGGAGGGCACAGGCGGTCTCGGTGAGTACCAGGGATCATGCACCACTGCCAGGAAGTAAAGTGGGCTGAATAGCACTGCCCACGGTGCCTGAGTCCCACTCCCCTACCTGGACATGGGCAGAAACCGATGAAAAAAACCCACAGAAATAAAAAACGAACCTGCCTAACCCAGGGCCCCTAGTCCCATTATGGAACAGGAAAGTGGCAAGGAAGTAGAGGCAGCACATATACAATCGCAGAGAGAATAATATGACTCCTGACCACAAATGCAATGCAAATATGAAATAGTTAATGGCTGATATGGAAATTATGAGAAAAGACATGAATGAGATGAAGCTTTCTAACTCAAGCATAGATTCCAGACTGAATTTAATGGAGAGAAATATGAATGAATTCAGAAACCTATTAAGTGAATTAAAGATTAATCAACTAAGGGAGGAACTAGATAATCAATTGATTAAATTTGATGAGGACTTCAGAAAACTTAAAAATGATTTTTAGGAATCCCAAGCAAAAACAAAAGTAGATTGGAAATTGGATCTCACCAAAGAATTGGAGACTATAAATAAAATTATAGCAGAAAGCAATAATGAAAAGGAGATGTTTAAAACCTCCCTTGAATCAATCAGTCCCAGAGTTGACTCTCAGAAGTTGAAGACAAGTCAGGAGGAATTAATAATGATGTCATAGGTTTCAATAAGTTCAAGAAATCAAGTGAGCAAAATTTGAGGGATCTATGGGATACCATAAAGAGGCCCAATATTAGAATCATGGGGATCCCAGAGGGAGAAGAAGCCCAGGCTAAGGGCATAGGAAATATCTTCAAGGTCCCAAATGGTATCCAGCCCCCAGATGGTAGTTAATGCAGTGCTAGAAGGCACTGCACAAGCTGCCAGGGGAAGCTGATCAATGACGCTGGAGTAAACAGAGATCACTGGCATGAAACACAGACTATGGCCATGAGTAGGCTGACCACACCTCCTACTGGGAGAGAACAGCAAACCAAGAAAGGAGCACTAGTGCAATGGAGGAGCCTGGGCCTGGGCGAGACAATCAACAGCTTTTAAATTTGGCCAAATATTCCACTCAGTGAGGGGAAGCCTATGACTGGAACTGGGGAATCAGTGCGATATGCACCAGATCCCATACTCTTGGGCTCCCAAGAAAAGATGCACTATGGGACCAACTGACAGGGAGGCTACTAAAAATAGAATCTAGGTAATCCAGAATTGTGTATATTTGTTAACCTATACTAACCTCACACTCCAATGGAGATTGTGTTTGTATTTTTCAGGATGCAACGAGAGAGTTGTAGCCCATCTAACCCTACCAACTGACTGTAGGCAGATAGCAGAGATTCTCGCAAAAGATGAGCCACCACAGTCATACCGTGGAGGATCCATATAGAGCCCCGCAGAGAATGACGGGATGAACAAGGGACCCACAGCCACAGCCATTCAATCAACACAAGATAAGCCAGGGGGACAGAAACCAATGATTTTCGACACAAAGCCCCCTAAGCTCACAACATTAATGCAGCCTTAATACTCACCCACCATGACTCAGGGAACTGAGCGGAAGAGGGGGCAGAAAGATTGTGAGAGCCGTGGTGGGGGAGACTATCCAGAGGTATGACACCCCTCAGTAACAACACACTTGGGCCAGGAGAACAGGCTGAATTCTAGGCTATCCATGGTCCCCTGCCACAAGGACTGATCCAGACTACCCACGGAAGAGGATATCCGGCTGATTGGGGATGGGGAGGGGAAGCACTGGGGAATTGGGGATAACAACTCATTGTTTGCCCACTAAATAATGTAACTCATTATGGTCAATAAATATATATATGAAAATAAAAATAAAAATAAAAAAATAGAAACCTGAAAAAAAAAAAGAACAGAGAATTGAACATCGTATACTCTCCCTCATATGCGGTCCTTAATCAGGATAACTGTTTTCTTTATGCAGACTAGTAGAAAGAAGTGAGAGGTTATGAATGAGGGTTAAGGGAAGGGGGTAGGGAGGCTAAACCAAATTAGGCTCAAAAACATAAAATCCTCACGAGCATACTGTAACCTAAAGAGTAAGTAGTGGGCGTCAACTGGTAAGAGGGGTCATGAGTAGCAGGGGAGAATGTCTAAGTCTGTGAATAATTGAGCAGTCTGACAGCCCCGGGTCACAGACTCTGGTCCCTTCCCTCACTGAGCTGCTGACCAAAGTGACCCATGAGGTTCCAAAAACAAGGCAGAATTCTGTCAAGGCTCTTGAACGCCCTCCCCAGGCCTGAGACAAAACCCTGTTGCTGAAGAAACCACAGAATGCCATCGATCACCATCCAGAGTCCCTTCGAGGTCTGGAATGGTAACCAGCCCCCAGATGGCAGTTAGTGCAGTGCTGGAAGGCACTACACAAGCTGCCAGGGGAAGCAGATCAACGACAGCTGGAGTAAACAGACCACTGGCATGAAACACAGTCTGCGGCCATGAGTAGGCTGATCACACCTCCTACTGGAGAAAGGAGCACTTGTGCATTGGAGGAGCCTGGGCCTGGGGGAGACAATCAACAGCTATTAAATTCGGCCAAATATTCCACTCAGTGAGGGGGAACCCTTGATTTGAACTGGGGATTCAGGGCGATATGCACTGGGTCCCATACTCTTGGGCTCCCAAGAAAATATGCACTATGTGAGCGACTGATGGGGAGGCTACTAAAAATAGAAGCTAGGTAATCCAGAATGTTGTATATTTATATATATATATATATATATATATGTTATATATAGTTTTATATATATTGTTTTGTATGTATATGTTATATATATATATATATATATATATATATATATCGTTAACCTATACTGATCTCACTCTCCAATGGAGACTGTATTTTTCAGGATACAGCAAGAGGGTTGTGGCCTATATAACCCCACCAACTCACCGCAGGCAGAAAGAGGAGATCCTGGCAAGAGATGAGCCACCACAGTCATATCGTGGAGGATCCATATGGAATCCCTCAGAGAATGACCGGATGAATAAGGGACCCACAGCCACAGCCATTCAATCAACACAGGATAAGCCAGTGAGACAGAAACCAACGATTCTCGACACAAAGACCCCTAAGCTCACAACATTAAAGCATCCTTAATACTCACCCACCACGACTCAGGGAACTGAGCGGAAGAGGGGGCAGAAAGATTGTGAGAGCCATGGTGGGGAGAATATCAGAGGCATGGCACCCCTCAGTAACAACACACTTGGGTCAGGAGAACCTGGCTGAAGACTGGGCTATCCACAGAGACTGATCCAGACGGCCCACGGAGGAGGATATCCTGCTGACTGGGGATGGGGAGGGGGGGGCAGTGGGGAATTGGGGATAACAACTCATTGTTCGCCCACTAAACAATGTAACTCATTGTGGATAATAATTTAAAAAAATGGCCCTCTGGCCTTTCTGGTATTTAGAGACCAGACAGTGTGTGTGCAAGTATGCGTAGGATTATGGGTGTGTGTGAGCATGAAGCCACACGTGCAGGTGTGCATGCATGTGTGTTGCTTCATATGCACACATGCACACACATGGAATGAGGCTATGCATTCACATGTGTGCATAATAAGCACAAGGCTGAGCCTAGCTTTTCTAACGAGGCAGCCAGGATGGCACCCCTCGTAGCCACAAGCCTGGGAAAGGGCCTGCTGACCTCACAGACTATGCCCCACAAATGGCATTGCTTGCTTGAACTTACTGGTTTATAGATTATGGGGCTCCGGGTCCTTTGTTTGTGATGGTGATAGTGACAGACATGGTGATTAATCAAAATTCATCAAAGCAGAAATCCATAGGCTACAGAGAGCTCAACACTAAATCAGAATTCCAAAAGGCCTTCCATAGCTCAGGAAACATTACGGAAGAGGGGCAGACAGATTGTCAGAGCCACAGAGTGGGGAGGAATATTCTGAGGTATCCTTTTGCATATATATATGCCCAATTTTGAGGCAAGGTCTCATTCCAGCCTAGGCCAAACTGAAACTCATTTTGTAGACCAGGCTGGACTTTAACTCAGAGGATTCTCCAACTTCAGCCTCCAAAGTTATAAGATTTTTGTATCACATTTTCTTTAATCATACATCCATTGATGCACACCTAAACTGAACTCATAACTTATAAGTAATGCTGAAATAAACACAGGAGTACAGATAATCTGTAATTTTACTGTTCATTTCAAGAGTTTTTTCTTTAAGACCAGATTTCCAAAGTTTTGGAACTTTAGAATAACATTGGAAAAACAAAAGGAATAATATCAATATAAGATATATTGATTCAGGAATTCAGAGTATCTTTGAGAGCAACTGAGCCATTCTCAGCTCTGGGTTGGGATTTATTCTAAGAGTTAGGCTGCTGGATCACAGGTCATGCACAGCTTCCATAGAGGGTGGCATTTAGAACAGTGTTCTTCTAAAGCTTGCAAGAAAAGAAGGCAGTGCTCCCATGTAACAGGAGGGCTCCCTGGAAGGGGAAAACCTGCCTGTTGACTCTGACTGGGGTCTCTAATGGGAATTTTCTGGATGCAGGTTGAACTGGTCAGTGCAGTTTCTGTACCAGGTGTCCAGGCACCTAGTAATCTTATTCACATCCTCCTGGAGGGTTTAGGGAAGGAGATAAGAAAAAAAATCAGATCCCCCTACAGGCTCAAGGGCATTTCCCACTTCTAGCCAACAAAGAAACTGTTCACTTTCTAGGCCCTCTATCTTCAGTTGCCAGTTTCTATTTCCTCTCCCCACCTCTGAAGAGGTTACCATAACTGCTTCAACACAAACAAAAATATACAAAGCAAACAAAGGAGATATATAAAAACACAGAATTATGTTCAATATACCCACACTTACCTAGTTAACTTAAATATTTCCTTACCGAGTTGACTTGCACTAATTCTTTTTCTTTTAATATTTTATTTATTTATTTAAATTATTTATTTGAGAAAGAAGCAGAGAGAGAGAGAGAGAGAGAGAGAGAAGAATGGGTGCTCCCGTGCCTCAAGCTACTGCAAATGAACTCCAGATGCATGCACCATCTTGTGCATCTGGCTTTAGGTGGGTGCTGGGGGAATAGAACCCGGGGACTTCAGTTCTGCAGGCAAGTGCTTTAACCACTGAGCCATTTCTCCAGCCCCAACTTGCACTAATTCTTAATGAGCACAGAGTCCTGTAGGTTTTTTCCTTCCCTTCCTCCCCAGACATACTAATTTTTTTTGATGTTTTCATTTACTTATTTACAAACAGAGAGAAACAAACAAAGACTGGGCACACTAGGGCCTCCAGCTGCTGTAAATGGACTCCAGATGCATGTCCATTTTGTACATTTGGCTTTACCTGGTGTGATGGCTAGATCTTGTTGTCAACTTGATCTTTTTAATTATCTTGGGTGGGTCTCTGAGGATGTTTACAGGAAGACAACCTTTCAGCAAGGGGCAGGATGTAAAGAAGCTCAAAGAAGCTATAAGTAAACATCCTTTCCTGTGTGGGCCATGCAGGAAGGAAATTCCAGAGACTCAGGAAGCCAATAAGTCTGGGAAAGGGTTGTAAGACCCCACCCTAAGGCTATATAAAGGGGAAGAAATTCTCTCCTGGGTCCCCCTGCCTGTTTCCTGTTCTGTGTGTGTGGTGTAGGTGATGGGTTTTTCTCTCTGCTCCGACCTGTGAAAGAGGCCCAGTCTCCTTCCCTGTTACGGAACTTCCCCTCAATCTGTAGTTTCAATAAATACTTTCCTCCCCCAAATTGTGCCTGGTTTGAAGATTCATCCCAGTGGTGTGTGGCTGACTACGACACATGGGTACCAGGGAAATGAAGAAACAAAAAGACTTCATCTTGGAGGTACAAGCCATTTTGTAACAAAGTTCTGTTTGGTCTGACGGTACCTTAAACTTGCCTGGAATTTCTGTGACTGTGCTCCACTCCCAGAATCTACGTTACTCCTCCCCTTGACTATGATAAGACCCATGCCATCCAGGGAAATATGCCAATTTTTAATTAACTATGTATTCTGCTTGCTGAATCCCTTGTTAAAAACTCCCCAAGATTTTGGATATAAAAACTTCACTCTTTCTTTTGCTGGCTGCTGGTCTCTGGAGCCCTGCTTTTGGATGAGACAGCTGCTGGCCAGCCCCTGTGTGCACAAATATAGCTTGCTTTAATTTGGCCTAAATTTGAGTCTGTGGTCTTTTCTTTGCGTTCGTGGGTTCAACATTAGTATGCCTCCTACTGAGGATTTAGCCAAGAGGCCCTGAGGTACCCAAAACAATATAGGCTAAGACTCCTGGTTGCCCACCATAAACCAAAACAAACCCATTCCTCCCATCAGCTGCCTTTGCTTGGGTTCTTTTCCACACAACAACGAGAAAGCCAACTACAAGACTTGGGCTGCAGAACACAAAGAAATCAAACTAGAGCTGAACTGGATTCCATCTCTGGGCTGATGAGTAGTCATAGTGCTGGAATGTACTACACAGCCTGCTGGAGGAGAAGCATCATCAGAGGTCTTAATCAGCAGTGGATCCTGCAAGCTAACTGGCCATTCAGCCCACTGTGAGGAAGCAGAGAAGATGAATGCTGTTGCTCAGCCAGCTCACTGCTGTCCACTGTTAAAGTAGGTCTTGCCTCAATTAATCCAATCAATATAATTCCTCACAGGTGATTCCAGGTCCCATCAAGCTGACAATCAATATAAACCATCACACTCCCCTGGCAGTTGTTTCTATCAGGTATTCTGTTCACAGAAATGAAAAGCTAACTGAACATAATAAGAAATGCCAGGGCTTCCGGTTCATGATGGCGAACTAGAAGCCACCCGGTGTCCCTAGGGGAACAGAGGTTAGGGTTTTTAGCTGTGATCCATGATTTATGACTTATTTATCTAGGACTATAAAAAGTTCCTGTAACATTGTAGTAGACAGCTTCACAGTCCTGGGATGAACATTCAAACCAGACATAGATTATGGGAGGAAGGGATTTATTTCAAGATCACAGAGGAAGTTCCATCTATGGCAGAAGAAGCTGGCTCCTATTCATAAATCCAAGCAGAGTGAGAAACCACCACCAAAAAGCAAGAGGAACAGAATGGCAGTAAGCAGCAGGGACCCAGACAGAGCTCAAACCTGTCTGCATAACTTTGGGCTGGAATTCAGGTCCCAGGATCCACCCCCAGGGACACCTCCTCCAGCCAGGTAACTGGAGACCCATGTTACAAGCTTTAATAAAACACCTATGGTCTATGGGGGATTTTGGGAGCTTGAATATATGTCCCCCAATAGACGGGCTAGAGGAGTTGTCACTGGAGGAAGATCCAGCCCTAAGGTGATACTGAGGGCACAACTGAATTCCAGGCCAAAGGTGTGCAGAGAAGTTGAGTTCTACCTGGGTCCCCACTGTTTTGCTGCCCATTTGTGCTGACTTATGGTGTTGGCTGTTTGGTTGTCTCTGTGCTTGGTTTATGATTGGTAGTTAACTTCCCCCTGGATCTGTAAACTTCAGATAAATCCCTCCCGTCCATAAACTGTGTCTGTTTGGATGTTCATCCCAGCAACAGAAGCTGACTACAACAGGGACACACATTCAAACTACCACAAACATATTCCACATTGAACCACAGGATTTGTGGCAACCTGAATTCATGTTCCCAGGCCATGGTCACTCATTTTTGGCTCAGAATAAACTCTCTGTTCCCTTTGAGGTGAAAACTGTTTTGTGTTAACAGTTCTGATGCCAAATGTGAATACCAAGAATAACCCAAACTGGAAAATTTACCTGAATTAGTACCAGATATCAGCATGTGTTCTTTGTAACCACCTGTTCATGTTGCCTCCTCAGGTGGATGTTGGTATATTCTTTTTGAGGAGCAGTTGGTCAAATGTTATGGTATATTTTCCTAAACAACAGAAATAATTTTATTTGATTTTAGTGAAACTACAAATGATGGTGATGATATTATATCCTCTTGTTAATCATGGATTTATTATCACTGTTCCCTTATACAGATCTCCTACTTTCCTGACCCAAATCTTCATATTTAAAAATATTCCAATTTTTAATTTCCTTGATAAAAGATTCTCTTGAGGCTGGGAGATGGACTTGCAGATAAGAGCACTTGGCACACAAGCATAAGAGCATCAGAGAGCCTGATTTTTTCCTGAGTTCAATTCCCTAGCACCAACATAAACAGTTTAATGTGACCATACATACGAGTAACACCTATTTGAGAGCCCAGGGTAGCAGAGACAGGATAATATCTGGAGCTCCAGTCTGACCAAACGCAGCAGCTCAGGGTTCAGTGAAAGACTCCATCTCAGGGAAACACAGGCCTCTACATGTGCATATATGAGTATCTTGGCAGATACACCATATGGCATGGGCTATACACACACAAAAAAGAATTCTCTCAGTAGACCAGCTGCTCATGCCTGCCCAGAGTAGGGAAGATTCAGCCACTCAGCATCTGTTCTGTTTCTCTACATGCAGAATCCAGATGCACATGTAGACCAGCCTATATACACTCTGAATCAAAAGTACTAGGCTTCCCTGTAAAAGTCCCCAGCCTGTGGAGCCATGCTCGCCCCTGAGCCCAGCCAAGACCAATGTGTACACTGCCTACCCATCCACTTCCCAGACCAAGGCAGACTAGACAAGGCAGTACAGGGCCCAGGTAAGCACTCCCCTTGAACCGTGTGTAGAGACCACTAACCTAAGACCTCTCAAAGCAAGGAGGACCAGGAAACCTGGCACAGGTTCCATATACTGGAACCATAAACCCAGCCCAACCCCACATATAGAGGACCTACATCTGCCCAGAACAAAGTGGACCATGCCACTCAACAAAGTTTCTGGAGGATCCACTATTGCTACATTCTCAGCAAGAAAAAAGGATTATCTCCAGATGGGCAAATTCCAATGCAAAATAAACAACACAAGAAACCAAAGCAAGATATTCCCACCAAGAATGCATCATCCCAGAATTGAAACCTCCAATGAGAACTACTTAGAGGAAATTCCAGACAAGGAATTTCAAAACAATTATGATAAGCATATACAACAAACATAAAGAAGACATGAATGAATGGCTGAATGGGATACACAAGAATCAACTAAAAGCCCCCATAAACAGATAACCACACAGAATATAAAATGTACTGCATTCAGTCAAACTTTAAAAGTCCCCATATTTTTTACCAATTCCAATGATGTTCAAATATCCCCAAAGTCCAAGATCTTTTAACTGAGCTGTAATACCAAAAAAAAAAAAAGTTAGTGATATAGAACCAACATTCACACTGAAAAAGATGGCATCAGGCATAATAAAGAATTATTTAACCAATACAAGATTTAAAACAATAGACACCTGAACAAATGTGAAAAAGGACACAAATAAATTAAGAGAGCACAGATAATCAACTACATGAAATGAGAAAGGCAAACCAGGAAAGGAAAATGGAACACAATAAAGAGATAGAGATGCTGAAGAAAAACCTCATGGAAAACAAAAATGAAATAGCTCCTTTAAAAGCCATACCAATAGAATAGACCATGTGGAGGGCAGACTATCAGAACTTGAGGACAAGGCAGAGAAAATAGATTAGGAGGCCAATATCAATAACAAATTCAAAAATACATAAGAGCAGAACATCAGAGAGATGTGGGAAATCTTAAAGAGAAAAAAATGTTTGGATCATGGGCATATAGGAAGGGGAAGAACTACAGGTCAAAGGCACAGAAAATATCTTTAATAAAACTTTAGAAGGAATATATTTCAAATCAAATGAAACAGAGGCCTCTCTCAGTACAAGAGGCATACAGAACACCAAGTAGGATCAGAGAAGAAATATTCCCATCACATTGTAGTTAAAACACTAAACACACAAAACAAAGAGCTGCAAGAGAGAAACAGCTAGCTTTTCACTTACAAAAGTAAGCCCATCAGAATCACATCTAAATTTTCAATGGAAACTGTGTAAGCCAGAGGGCTTGTAATGGAGTATTTCAAATACACTATACCTAACAAAATTATCAATCAGAATAGAATGTTAAAAGAAAAAAAATTCTGTGATAAAAGCCAAGAACACTAAGCCAGCCCCACAGAGGATACTGGAAGAAATACATTCCCTTGCATTAATGAATACACATCTTCAAGAGCCTACAGGAGGAAAGCTGTTCAAGCAAATGATGATCCAGAAACCCCAAACTCCACCAAATCTTTAACATGACAGGAATAAACTCACACCTCTCAATTAAAACTCTGAAAAGATGCAGGTTAACAGTCTGGATCAGAAAACCAGATTTATCCATTTGCTATCTTCAAGATGCCTACCTTACCATAAAAGACAGACACCAGCTTAGGGTGAAAGGTAGAAAAATATATTCCAAGAAAATGCAAATGGAAGCAAGCAGGTGTGGCTATGCTAATATCTGACAAAATAGACATTAAGCCAAAAGTAATAAAAGAGATAATGAAGGCCTGTTTACACTCATTAAGGGAACAAGATCATGATGAGGATATTACAATGCCAAACATAAGCACACCAAACACAGGAGCACCAAGTTTTACACAGCAAAATCTACTTGGCATTAAAGGAAAAATAAATCCCAACTAATAGTGACTTTAATGATTCTCTATCGTAAATAGAAAGATCATCCAAATGGAAAATGAAGAAACAATGGAGATAAATGGATCAAGTGAACGTAACAGACATCTACAAAATAGTCAGTCCAAACTTTTCAGCATCTACACTTCTCAGCAGTTCATGGAACCTTCTCTAATAGAGTATATATTAGGACACAAAACAAGACTCCACAAATTTAGGAAAATTGACATAACTTCCTGACAATGATACAATAAAACTATAAATCAAGAACAGAAAATGCACAGCTTCCTGGAGCTTGGACAACACACTTTAAGGAAATCAAGAAGGAAATGAAAAACTTCATACAACTGAATGAGAATGAAAATACAACCTACCAAAACCTATGGGGCACAAAGGAGGTAGTTCTAAGGTGGAAGTGAATAGCTCTGTTGCAGTTAGCTTTCTTGTTGCTGGCAGGAAAACAAACAAACAAACAAAAGCAGCTTGTGGAGGAAAGGGTTTATTTTGCCATAAAGACTCAAGGGGATACGCCATGATGGCAGAGGAAACAATGAAATGAGCAGAGGATGGACATCATCTCCTGGCCAACATTGGGTGAACATCAGAAGCAGAAGACTGTGCCAATAACTGGCAAGGGGAAGCTGGCTAGAACCCCCATAAACCTGCCCCAACAACACACCTCTACAAGGTTCTATTCCCAAAATGCCATCAGCTGGAGATCAAGCATTCAGAACACATAAGTGTATTGGGGGACTTCCGAATCAAACCACCACATTCCATCCCTGGCCCCCATAAACTGGTAACCATACAGAATATAAAATGCAATGCATTCAGTCAAACTTTAAAAGTGCTCAAAGTTTTTATCAATCCCAATGTTGTTCAAACATCCCTATAGTCCAAATTAATGGCACAGAACTGCGGCGAGCTCCTCGACCAGCGAGGAAGAATAACCACCACTCGAGGATCCTTCTCAAATCACACTTTATTGGAGAGCCTTTTGATTGAAGAGGGGGCAGGAAGCGAGGGGCCCCGAAAGCTAAGAAGCAGCTGCTTTTATAGGGAAAAGGGACACGGATTGCCCCATGATTGGCTGACTCCTGCTTGCCACCTCCAGACGCCGCGGGATTGGCTAGGGACAGTTATATTCTCAAAGCTCAATATTGCCTAATATTGAGTTGTTTACCACTTAGCTGCAAGGTAGTGGGCGCCACCTAATGGCGATCGTCCCGGCTCCCTGCACAGAACAAACATTCATACTGCAAAAGACAGAATTAGATATAGCAAAGAAATATTAAACAAATAAAAGATTTAAAACAAATGGGCAACATCAGACTCTGTAACTCTCAGTCCAACAACTCTAACCAGTGACAAGTCTCCAAGTCCAGTAATTCTTAGTGATGAATCTTGGGAGTTTCAATTCCTCCCCTTCAGCTCAGCTTCTCATACCCTGAGGTATACTCCACCCAGTGTTGGAAGCTCTCCTTGGCAGCTGTCCCATAGTCCTGGCATCTCCACTAGATCGTCATGGCTCCATTGGGAATCCACACAGGTAATCCCACAATCCTGCTTTAGACTACCCACGGCCATTTCCTAAACACAAAACCATATTGCAAATCCAATGACCCTCTTTCCTGCCTGTGTTATACTCATTCCATAATACCAGGTGGGCTACCAACTTTGCAATCCAGGTGGGAAATAAATCTGACTTTAAGAGCAGGACACTCCTTCAGCATTGAGGCCCCTTACTTCAAAAAAGTTCTCATTCATTCTTCCTGCTGTCCTAATGCAGATCAGCTGGCCCAAGCAGAGGGCTGGACATCACCTCTGCCACAGCACTGCAAACAGCGGCAGGAAGGTGTGCCAAACACTGGCAAGGGGGAGCTGGCTTATAACCCCCATAAGCCTGCCCCCAACAACACAGCTTCATTGAGGTTGTAAAACCCAACTGCCATCAGCTGAGGATCGATCTATCAGAACACATTCATTTGTTTGTGGGGGACACCTGGATCAAACCAGGACATACACCATACCTTCTTCAACCCAAACTTTAGATGTGTGAGGGATAGTGTCTGCCACTTTTGATATTTCATGAGTTATAGTCTTTTTCTCCTCTTTCTCCTCCTCATCTATCCTTCTTCTCGTTTCTTCTCTGGCCTAGACTGACCTCCCATTGTAGCCCAGGAATCCCAGCCTCCCAGGTGACCAGATAAAGGGAGTGAGCCAGCCCAGATCCTTTGATTTTGTGTGTCTTTTTTTAAATCCTCACTCATGCATGAATGTTCCATACCAGTTTTGCTTGTGTTTGTATATTGGTCAGTTGGGTTTTAGGTTTGTTCTACATTTTTCTCAACCTAGACTATTTTAATCTCTGTACTACTCTTTCCACACACAACTCAATTGCTTTATCTCTTTCTAACCTCTCTTCTACATTCTTTCATTACCCCCTCTATTTATTCTCCATAACTACAACCTTCCTGAGCCCCAACAACCTCTAAAATATGTGGAAACTAATAGTACCTCCACTTCTCTCTCCTAGATATCTATAATATTCTATCCTTTTCAAAGTTAATATTAGTCCTCACACTAGCCCACCCTACACTACTCTACACACTTCTTACCAGCCTTGTTCACCCACCAATAACTATTAAAATCAAAAGGAACAAATGTCCTTGTCATGAATTGTTATTAATTCATGACAAGGACATTTGCATAGCAAGAATATCCAACAGCTTGGGTCATGCCTGCCATTTCTATGGGAGTAATAAAGAAGCCACATCTGGCACCTTGGGATCCTACCCTGAAGACAGAACTTCCGATTTACACATCTAAGAATACAGCTGATAACTAGAAAATCCAAGCATGAGATGCAAAAATTATGCAGGTCATCACAAAAGGTCTAAATAATAAGACCCTAGTGCTGAAGACACCAGAGGCTATAGTTGCGGGACATTGAACAATCATGCTGAACTGAGATGAAGGCCAGCTCCCTGCTGGCGAGCTCTGATAATGCTGGAAAATGCTCTTCAAATAGCTGGGGGGAAAGGTCACCAACAGCTTGGACAAGCACTGGACCCCAAAAGGTACAAAATTAACCAGCCAGGCAAGTTATACAAAGTGGTGCAATAGTGCCACATAGCCTATGGGGGTAATAAACTGCTCTCTATTGGAAATGAGGCCTCCTCAGTGGGAAGGAATTCATGCCGGGTACCGAGAACCAAGTAAGAAGCCTATGGCTTGAAAAGCCATAGATTCTAGAGGGAAGCTCCCACTGCTTTTGTTTATTGGCTAAAAGTTATGGCAATCAAAAAGTCTTCTGAACGTCTGAGTTTATCCCCTTTGATCCACGCTGCTCTCGCTTGTGGTTAGAGGATCTGCTTTTCACAGATGGCAGCAAATACCAGGGAGACCCAAGACCCTGCGAAGAAAAGAAAGCTGAGTGCCTAGCACAAGACAAGCCATCTCTATCACATCTGCCGGGGCCCAGGAGCCATTACAGATAAAATGGAAGCTTAATTATGAGTACCTCTCTCACTGCTAGCCTAAGAAGCTCCTCCAGGGAGATAGCAGTAGACACTGAGGAGATTCAGAACTCATCAAAGCAGAATGCTGAGAGCTCAATGTGAAAACAGACTTATAAAATGCCCAGCAAGGCTCAGCAAACATTGTGAGGAGGATGTAGAATGTAAGAGCCACAGGGTGGGAAGGTGTATTCTGAGGCATTGTTACCATCACCCTCACACAGGCACAGGCACACACACACACACACACACACACACACACACACACACACAGACTGGTGCGTTCAAGAGCTCACAGTGAATACTGAAAACCACACTGAGAAGGGCCTTCTGTGGAAGTGAGGCAGGAGAGAGAGAACATAAGAGCATAACCTGATGGGAATGTGACCAATGTGCAAGATGTTCGTACAGTTAAGTTCTCAATTAATAAAAAATAAATTTTAAAAGACCTCCAAAAAAACTAAGCAATAAAATAATATTTCAACCCAGTCAAAAAAGTAAAGGACAGGGAACTGAACAGAGAGTTCTCAAAGGAGGAAGTACGAATGGCCAATAAACATCTAAAAAATGTTCAATAACTTTAACCATCAGGGAAAAATGCAAGATAAAACTACTTTCAGATAAGCCAGGCATGGTAGCACACACCTTTAATTCAAGACTTTGGGGAGCTGAGGTTGGAGGGTCTGTGAATTTGAGGCATCCTGGGGCTACAGAGTGAGTTTCAGGTCAGCCTGAGCTAAACTAAGACCTTACCTTGAAAAAAAAACTACTTTGAGATTCTATCTTACTCAGGTCAGAATAGCTAGCTAGCATCAAAAAAATCAAATGACAAATGCTAGTGAGGGTGTGGGCAAATACCTTCACTCATTGCTGGTGGGACTTTAACCTTACAGCCACTATGGAATTCAGTGTGGAGGGTTCTCAAAAACCTAAAAATAGATCCACCTCATGACCCAGCTACACTACTGGGCATATATCCTGAAGACTCTATACTTCATTGTAGAAACCCTTACTCAGCCATGTTTGTTGTTACACTATTCAAAACAGCTAGAAAATGGAAAAGGCCCCAATGCCTCTCAACTGATGAATGGATAATGTAGATGTGGTATATATACACAATGGTGCTCTATTCAGTGGTAAGGAAAAATGTAATTATAAATTCACAGGAAAATGGATGGACCTGGAAAAAAATCATACTGAGTATCAGCCACACGCCACTGGGATGAATCTCCAAACCAGGCACAGTTATGGGAGGAAAGGATTTATCGAAGCTACAGATGCAGGGGATGTTCTATGGGTCACAGTCCAGCATGCACTCACTTCATGTTAAACTGGCTTAGAAAACAAGGATGCTGTTATTTATTCCTTTATGAATGGGCCCTTTAACATCTGACATTTAAGTGTTATTCAAGTACCTTATTTTCTCATTACTGGGACAAAATATCAGACCAGAAGCAGCATATGGAAGGAAAGGGCTTACAGTTTCAAATGTTTGAGTTTATCATGTTGTGTAAAGCTTGACCACAACAGGAAGCCTCCATGACATCTTCCCATCAGCAGAGAGTAAGTAGATATAGCTTCTTCCTTTTCTCACAGTCCAGGAGGCCAGCCATATGACCATGCCACCCATGGTGAGGGTGGGTCCTCCCACATCAACTAACCTAATCTAGAAATTTCTCAGAGATTTGTTTCCATGGTGGTTCTAATTCCTGTGAAATTGACAACCAGAGATTAACCATCAAAGCTTCTAACATTAAGATAGAAATATGTTTTAATGCTATTTATATGTTTCCCACTAAAGTCTTTCATTGTCACTGATTATTTTGACATATGGGAGATGACAATTTTGTTTTTACTTTTTAAAAAATATATTTATCTGAATTTCTTCTGTAATTTACTTCTCCAAACTAGAATCTGTTGTAGTACCAAGATAATAAGATGAGTTATCTTTTAATTTAGACATTAATGACTAACGTTTTCTTAGACCATACTGAGGTGTTGATTATTTTAAATTTAGGTATAAGAGTCCTCCTATAGGTCCCATGTAAATGTGACCTAGGTCTAGAAGGAAAAAAGGAAAAAAATCCAACCCAGACCATAATGTCTAAAAATGTTAATATGATCCAGGATTTTCTTCATTAATGCATTTATTTTATTTTATTTGTGTGTGTGTGTGTGCATGAGGTGTAGGTATTCCAGGGTCTCTGGGCACTGCAAATGAACTTGTCTCATGGACCACTTTTGTGGCTGACGTTATATGGCTGTAGGGGAATTGAACGCAGGTTGGCAGACTTTGCAAGGAAGTCCCTTTATCTAATAAGCCAGCCCCTTCGTAACGGTTTTAACAACTATTTCCCTCTCTTGAAGATTACTTTTTTGCCTGCTCTCCCTCATCTTTATCAGATCTTAGAAATGAGCCTTCCTGGCACCCCGGGTATAAGGCAGCATTGCCCCCCACTCCCTGAGCAAAAAATGCAATGTTTGGCCAACAGGGAGAACTGCGAACTGAAGTTCACAGAAAAAGTTCATACTTATGTTAAAGATTATACAAGGTTTCTGGTTAGAACTTTGAGATTGTGGAGAGTTGGAGTGGTGTGAATAAGAGCCAAAATTACCTTGGGCCCCTGATAGGCATTCATTGTACATCTCTGCATCTCACCCAACAACTTTTCAACTATCAGGTAAAACTTTGGGAATGTACTAGCAAACTATTAGCTTCCACCAATCCAAAAGATAGCCCTTGAGATCCACAAGAGAAATTATCCGATTTTGCATAACCCATCTACCTAGTGGTCCCACCAATATGTTTTCAAAACAAGACTTGATTTATGATTTTCATTCATTTTATCACTTTAAAAGTTCATGTAACCTGAATTCCTGTTCCCAAGCCATGGTGACTTCTTATATTTGGCTCAAGAATAAAACCACCTTTATTCTCTGTGAGGTGAGAGCTGTCTTTTGTGTCAACAATAGCTACAGTCTTCATACCTAGACAGTCCCAGAGGCTCTAAGCCCTGAAGGGACTCTTGGTCCCGTGGAAACAAAGGCTTTCGGACCAGGCCATGTGAGTGAGGTCCTCTCTGAAAGAAGTTTAACTTCTCAGGGCCTAGTGGAAGGGAGAACACCTCCCCTCTGCTCCTGTCTAATGACATTCCTGACCCGTTCACCTGCTACGGTGAAAGTGTTTGTGTCAACTAGAGGAGGAATGTGCCTACATGAGCAGCTTTCTGTAGGTAGGCTGAGACGCGACCATATTCCTCTAGGTTGTGGTGAGGCGACTGTGACCATCCCAAATCAACCCGACTCCCTCCTTCCATCAAAGCTCTCCTCTGGCTGCCTCGAGCTTCTTCCCAGGGCTGATGCCAAGCTCAGCAAGACACAGTATGGAGTAACAGCTTTATGTTGTCCCGTCCGGGCTGTAAGTCTCAGCCTTGGTATTGTTGTTAGTGAAACGTTGGCTTGAACCCAGGTCTTTTAACCCATCGTTTCCTCTGCATCTTTTGCACTAAAAGGAATTTTCAAAACAGATTTATCTAGGCGAATGAACAGCAGATTAATTCAGGTTGTTAAGGAATGCTGATGTCATGAGCCCTAGCATTATTTTAGAGCTTACAAACAATGGCATATAAATGAGCTCAATTCCCTAAAATGAATATCAGAAAATTCAAACACTCCAAAATTCTGTCTTCTTTCAAAAAAAAAAAAAGAGAGAGAAGCTCATAAATCCTTTGACTTTGAAACCCTTGATAAATGTCCATTATGTAAGTCTATTGTTGTGCCAAGTATAGAAATGAAAAGAGACCAGAATTGCAACCAGTACTCCACTGCTCTGGGATGCACAGAGAAACTAGAATTAGTGCTTTTTTTCCCAGCTTCCTACACCCTCCACAACCAAATGTTCAATTTTCACAGTGTTGTGAATCAAGGCAGTCCTTCCCCCAGCGACACATGACTTTCGCAGAGCTGAGGCACCTGAATGAGCCCAGAGTGGAGAGTGAACTTCACATCAACGTCCCTCCCTGCCATGGGCAGGTTCTTCAATGACACGTGTTGCGCCTCACTTTCCTCCATTCTTCTAAGAACCTTTTCTAGTGGATCCTTCAGTTCTCCTTTTAGGTGTGGACATCTGACTTTAGTAATGTAGAAAGCCGCAGACGCACGGCGCTAGAAAGAGTAGTGTTCATTCACTCACTCCTTGGACACCCTTGGAGCAGCCGCTGTGAGCCTCCTAGTGGTAAAGCTTTGGGTTCCAGGGGAAGGGCTACGCAGGCCAAGTACTTCAAGGTCTTTAAATGTGGAAAACCTGCCAGGTTTTACAGAGAAGGTACCAAGTGAGCTAGCCACGGATAATCCAACTTTTGACATCAAACCATGACATCTTCATCCATAAAGCTCAGCTTAAAAATCACATAATTGAGTACAAAAACAAAATCACAGGGGTATAAGGTACTTGTCCTCAAAGCCTAAGGACCCTGGTTCAACTCCCTAGTACCCACGTAAAGATGGATGCATCAAGTGATGCATGAAACTGGAGTTCGTTTGCAGCGGCTAGAAGCCCTGACATACCCATTTTTCTTTCTCTTTCTTTTCTTCTTTCATTCATTTGATCTTTCTTTTCTTCCTTCCTTCTTTCTCTCTCTCCCTCTCTCTCATCTCTCTCATAAATAAGTAAAATATATCTTTTTTAAAAAATCACAGCTCCATCATAGCTATCCCAGGCCCCATGAGGCCCACATCCTGTGAGTTTGGACAAAGAGACAGCAAGGAGGGTGAGAGCAGAAATACTGGCAGAATATGAGTGAGAAGCTGTCACAGGCATGCCGGGGTGATCTTAGCTATGAGTCAGTGGGCCATTCTCCTCAGAGGACATGTCAACCCCACCTCCAAGTACACTCAACATGCCTGCCTTTCTAAATTCCACCCTCCCGTAGCACATCTTAAACTCTAGAAACCCATCGGTTCACTCTTTAATGAAAAACTCCTTAATGAAACTCCAGATGAAAACTGTATCAAGCCATGCTATGTCATATTGCCCAAAACTATTGGCAAAGGAAAAAAATCTTAAAAGCATTCAGAGAAATATGATGTATTACAAAGAGGGGTTGAAGATGAGGAGAGAGCAGACTCCTCATGAAGCCTGAAGACAGGGAAGGAACATCTTTAAAGTCTGACTAACAAATATTGGCTTAATATCCTTCATCCAAAGAGAATATGTTTCAAAAATAAAGATAAAATAAAGTTTTTCTTCCCACATTTAACCATCAAAAAAATTATCTGTAGTAGGTCTTCCTTTTGAGAGATACAAGAAAAATCACACCAGTTGAGAATCTGGAGCCACATGAAGGGATGGAGAATAGCAGAAATGGTAGTGTCAAGACTTGGAATATTAAGCCTTTGCAAAATGGAACCAAACATGTAGAGAGGTTTAATAAATCATTATGAAATTGATAGGCATAAAACACATTGCAATAATAGCTGTCTGGGCTAGAGTGAGGCCCTACCTCAAAAACAAACAAAAGATCAATGCTGGGAAGCTAGCTTAATCAATAAAGTGCCTGTTGGGCAAGCATGAGGGCCTGAGCTCAAATCTGAAATTCATTAAAATGCCAAGCATGGTTGCATATGCTTGTAATCCCAGTGCTGGGGAATTGGGGGTGAGAGATCACTGGTGCTCATTGACTGGCCAATCTAACCCAATGGGTGAGATCCAGGCCAATGAGAAACCCTGCCTCAAAAGAAAAGGTGGACGGCATGCCTAAGAAGTGACACCCAAGATGTTCCACACACATGTGCACATGCACCCATATTTAAATAGTAATAACAAAAATAAGAAAGAAAAGAGCCAGACATGATGGTACATGCCTTTAACTCAAGCACTCAGGAGGCAGAGATAGGAGGATCTCCATGAGTTCAAGGTCAGTGTGAGTTTCAGGTCAACCTGAGCTAGAGTGAGACTCTACATTGAAAAAGAAAGAGAGAAGAAAGAAATGGAAGTGCAATGCTGTACGTACCTTTTATTATCCATGACATGACACAGAATCATTCAAAACAAGATAGTGATATGTAAAAATATATATTATGACCCCTAAAAGCATCATTAAACTATCATAACAAAAATAACTAATAATGTAACAAACTCAATGATATGGGCTGGGTTTTTTTTTTGTTTGTTTGTTTTTTTAGTTTTTTCGGTTTGCTTTGGTTTGGTTTTTGAGATAGGGTTTCACTCTGTAGCTCAGGCTATCCTGAACTCACTATATAGAACAGGCTGGCCTTGAACTCATAGTGATTTACCTGCCTCAGTCTCCCAAGTGCTAGGATTATAAGCATAAGCTACCTACCATGCCTGGCAGGATTGTTTTTTAATGAAAAACCAAATTTAAAAAAACAAAGGTAGAAAAAGGAGAAAAAACATAGAGGACAAAATAAAAAGCAAATAGAAAATGATAGGTTGACACATAAGCATAAACTCTAAATGGTCAAAGATATCTGAAAGTTAGACATTATCAGATGTGACTTAAAAATCAAGCTCTACATTTGTACTCACTGTAGGAAGCTTACTTCAAATATAAAGACACGAAAAAGTTAAATATCAAGGATGAGTGTCATGGTTTGATACAGGTGTCCCCCACAAACAATTGGATGTGTTCTGATAGATAGATCCTCAGCTGATGGCAGTTTGGGTTTTACAACCTCGATGAAGCTGTGTTGTCGGGGACGAGCTTATGGGGTTATAAGCCAGCTTCCCCTTGCCAGAGTTTGGCACACCTTCCTGCCGCTGTTTGCAGTGCTGTGGCAGAGGTGATGTCCAGCCCTCTGCTCATGCCATCGTTTTCCCTGCCAGGATGGAGTCTCCCCTCGAGTCCGTAAGCCAAATAAACCCATTCCTCTACAAGCCGCTTTTGCTTGGGTTCTCTCTG
>PVHP010022691.1:0-28129 GCA_004024765.1 Zapus hudsonius
TCCTCCTCCTCCTCCTCCCCTTTTTCCTCTTCTTAATATGGGAGCTCGGTATCGACCTCAGATCTCTCATGATGCCGTCAAGGGCTTTACCCACTGTCATGGTTTGATACAGGTGTCCCCCACAAACAATTGAATGTGTTCTGATCGATCCTCAGCTGATGGCAATTCGGGAATTAGAACCTCATTAGAGCTGTGTTGTTGGGGGTGGGCTTATGGGGTTATAAGCCAGCTCCCCCTTGCCAGTATTTGGCACACCTTCCTGCCGCTGTTTGCAGTGCTGTGGCAGAGGTGATGTCCAGCCCTCTGCTCATGCCATCGTTTTCCCTGCCAGAATGGAGTCTCCCCTCGAGTCCGTAAGCCAAATAAACCCATTCCTCCACAAGCCACTTTTGTTTGGGTTCTTTATGTGCAGCAACTAGAAAGCTGACTGCAACACCCACTGAGCCATCTCTCCAGTCCTGAATTCTGCTTTCCCTTCGTGCCAACACAAGAATCATTCTTGCTCCTTCAGCTGTGAGTTTGTTACATAGAAAGCAGATACATTTTTTTTCTTTCTAGCTTTCCCCTTCCATGTGAATAATCTGAGAGAATGGCAGATACAGAAAACAAAAACATTGGGGCTGCAGAGATGGCTCAATGGATAAAGGCGCTTGCTGGTAAAGCCTGCTGATTCGAGTTCAGCTCTCCAACTGCCCATGTGAAGCTGAGCAGGCATTCATTTGTAGTAGCAAGAGACCGTGGTGTGCCCATAAAGAGGGAGGGGTGGGAGCAGGTATGCTTTGCCGATCTGGATTCTTATCTAGAGAATGAAAAAGAATTGTTGCCTCCAAGTCAGGCTGAGACCAGCAGGGGGCTAGAGCTATGGCTCAGTGGCTAATGCCTGCAAATCCTGATGACTCAGGTTTGATTCCCCAGAGCACACGTAAAGCCAGATGCACAAAGTGGTGCATGAATCTGGAGTGCGTTTGTGCTCTCTCGCGTCTCCTTGCAAATAAATTAATAAATTATTTTTAAAAGTCAGTAGGAAAGAGTGAGTGGAACTGGCAACAAGCCTTATTGTTCAGGAACAAAAATTCTAGCACAGATAGAAGTCATGAGGTAAGCTTAATCACAAACAAGAGCAGCACCCAATTGGGAGTGCTGGGTGGGAGCCCTCGAGAGTGGGAAACTCATCCAGGGGACTAAGTTCATTGGGGCTGTCCTTATCTATAATTGGAAGTGTCCAAAAGTGATTGATTCTCTATTGAAAGTTTAACATTAACTCAGAATTCCATTGAGAGAATAAAGGAGGAACAGGTGAATCTGACCTGCAAGTTCACCACAGAGAATTACCAGCAGCCAGCTGTGTCTGAACCTCCCCAACAAAGCCTTTCCTTCTGGCTGAAGTTCCAGAACCTCCTCAGCCAATTGCACAATTTCTGCAGGGGGATGGGGGGAGTTTGGGGGTGGGTGAGTGGAGGGGTTTCTTCCCCTTACCTCCCCTCTGTGGTAGTTTGAATGGATGTCGCCCAATAGATTTAGCAGTTTTATTAAAGTTTGTAATTTGTCTCCTGCCTCCTGGCTGGAGGAGGAGTCCTCCTGGCCTGGTCGGATCCTAAACTCTAGTCCTAAGGGTTTTCTGAGAATGGATCTGGGATTCCAGCCTAAGGTTTGCAAAGAGTGGTCTGAGTTCTGTCTGGAGTTCCCTACTGTTTTCTAGGGTGTGTGTGGTACTGGGTTTCTCTCTGCTTGGACCTGTGAAAGGGGACCAACCTCTTTCGCCATTATGGAACTTCCCATGGATCTGTAACTTCAGTAAATCCTTTCCTTGCATAACTGTGCCTGGTTTGGAGGTTCATCCCAGCAATTTGTGGCTGACTAGACACCCTCTTATCTCTGGCTGAACTCTTGAGCCTCTCTGCCTCACCATCTCTCCCTCACCTCCCCACCCACATACTCAGATGAAAGACCCCCCCTCAAATAAAACATTTATTCATTGTTCTATCCCCAGGGTTTTTATCTCCTGGGCTATTTTTCAGCCATATAGTAAAATGACTTTCAATTTACACAGGTACTTTATTTAATACCAAATTAATAAAAATAAAACATCAGGGGCTGGAGAGATGGCTCAGCGGTTAAAGGTACTTGATTGAAAAGCCTGATGGCTTGGGTTTGATTCCCCAGCACCCACGTAAAGCCAGATGCACAAAGTGGTGCATGCATCTGGATTTTGTATGTAGTGGCAGGAGGTACTGGTGTGCCCATACTTATTCTCACTGCCTCTCTCTCAGATAAATGAATGAACAAAATATTTAAAAAAATCAGGAAGCTGTGGAGATTGCTCAGTGGTCAAAGGTGCTTGCTTGCAAAGCCTGCCAGCCAGGGTTCAATTCCCCAGCCACACACTGAAAGCCCGGTGCAAAAAAAAAATGGCACATGTCTGGTATTTATTTGCAGTGATAAGAAATCCTGGCATACACACACACACACCCCACACACAAATGAATGAATGAATGAATAATAAATAAATCAAACATCAGTATACAAGGACACATGAGCTGGGTACTATGGCAAATCTGCAGTCCTAGTTACCCAATAGGCTGAGGCTGGAGGACCATTTGAGCCCACAAATTCACCTGGGAGATATTGTCTCAAAACCAACAAACAGAATTGGAGAGATTGCTCAATGGTTAAGGCACTTGCCTACAAAGCCTAATGAACTGGGTTTGAATTCCCACTACCCATGTAAAGCCAGATGCACAGAGTGATGAATGTGTCTGGAGTGAGCTTGAAGCAGCTGGAGGCCCTGGCACACCCAATCTCTCTCTCTTCTCTCTCTCTCTGTCTCTGCTTGCAAATAAATACATAAATGAATAAAGAAAACAAACAAAAAGTTAACAAAAAGACACACATTAAGGATATTTATTGCTACATTATTAGAGACAGGAACTGGAAAATAAAATTTCTGCTACAAGTGGCTGGATTATATAAATAATGACTCAGCCATAACGTGGAGTACCAAGCAGACATCACGGTGAATACATTGGACCTACGTCAGATGGCAAGGAGGGAGTCCTCCAGGTGTGGGGGAGAGATGCATACCCATGTGAAATAACCAATCAATCCTTCATGAATGTAAATGTATATGGTATATTTATGATTATATAAGCAACAGGATTATGAAAGGACACATAAGAAGCTATTAACTGAGATCTCCTTGGGGGTGGGAGGTAGGTGTGAGTGGATGGGGCCACTAGAGAGAATGAAGGCATCCAAGAAAAACAGGATATATATGCATAAAATTGTGCACGTATGCATATGAGTAAAGAAATTAAACAGGCCTAGGGAAGCTCCATGTGAGTTCAGAGTGCACAAGGCCCTGGGCTCTGTCCCTGGCATCATGTGTTCATGTGCGTGTGCACACACACACACAGAAAAAAATAAAAATAAGAAATTTAAACTCTAAAGAATCAATTTATTAAGCAAGGTTACACATATCTGTAGTCCTAGAACTTGGCAGGGGGAGGCAGGAAGATCAGGAATTCAAGATAAATCAATTCAGTTAATCAATTTGTTGAATATTACATCAACTTCCTAACTAAGAATAGATCGCAGGTAGATGTGGTAGCATGCACCTTTAATTCCAGCACTTGGGAGACTAAGGCAGGAGGATTACTATGAGTTCATGATCAGCCTGGACTGCAGAGTGAGCTCCAAGTCAGCCAGGGTTAGAGTGAGACCCTACCTCAAAAATAAAAGGAGGAGGGACTGGGGACTTGTCTCAGTGATTAAAGGCACTTGCTTGCAAAGCCTGCTGCCAGGGTTCAGTTCCACAGCCACTCATGTAAATTCATATGGGTATCAAAGAGACTCTGGCACACACACACACACACGCATATACACATGTGCACACATGCACTGCATATACACATATACACATGCAAGAGACTGGCACACACACGTGCACACACATATACACATGTATGCACATGCACAGCACACGCAAGAGACTCTGGCACACACACAAATAAAATTAAAAAGTAGATCACAAGGCAGGGTCTGTAAGCCAAGCACCGGAGAGGCAGAGGTAGGAGGATGTTGAACTCAAGGCCAGTTTAGGGTCTACATAGTGAGACCCTGGAAAACCCAAGCAAAAAAAAATTCCCAAAAAACCACCAACCAACTAACAATCTTCCTGCCTCCCCCTGCCAAGTTCTAGGACTACAGGTATGTGCAAGCAACCACAAATATAAATCAATATGAAAAAAAAACCAAGAATAAACCAGAGCCAAGCCAGATGACTGATGCCCACTGTGGTGGCCTGCCCATTTAAGGATATCATAGCATAGAGTTTTAATGTGCTTTGTGCTCAAAATGATGATCAAAAATGAAAAATCAGTTCTGGAGAGATGGCTCAGCAGTTAAGGTACTTGCCTGCAAAGCCTAACGATCCAGGTTTGGTTCCCAAGTGCCAGATGCACAGAGTGGTGCATGCATCTGGAGTTCATTTGCAGTGGCTGGAGACTCTGGCGTGCCCATTCTCTCTCTCTCTCTGCCTTTGCAAATAAAAAAAAAAAAAGAAACCAGGAAAATCAAACTCAAGTAAGAATGCGGACCTGGAGGAAGGCAGTGTGGGGCAGTGGGAGTGGACGGCGACCATCCCCCATTGGCCTCAGAGTGTGAATGTGGCGGATCCCGCATCTCTCTGGTTCTGTTTCCTCACTGGTACGTTGTCGGTGATAACATCTACCTGAAGTGGTTCACGCGAAGGTTCAAGGTGACAATGGGTGGACCGAGCCACACAGTTTGCTTCAGTTTCCAAATCGGCCCAGTCCGTTATTGCCTCATTTGATTCTTGCACAGTCAGACAGTACTGGGTCCCACCTCCGGAGGCTGAGCTGGAGCCCATGCCCCCTCTCTGTTCATGCTGCCAAGCCTCCTTGCCAATGCCATGCACCTGACTCATCGTCCCAATTTTCAGGTGAGGAAATTGAGGTTCCAGGAGGCTGAACAACTTACCCTTGGGTGCATGACAGTGGAGGGGGGGGGATGGACTGTCAGAAAGGTTCACAATCCATCAGACCCCTGCTTTCATTATTTGACTTGATCAGGCTTGCAGAGAAGGCAAGTCCTGGCCACAGCCCAATGAAGCCAGCCCAGGTCCATTTAAGACTGCTCCTGGCCAGGTGCTGTGCTGGCCTCAGGGTGGGGCTGTGTGATAAGTCAGGAGCCACCCTGGCCTTAATGAAATAGTTCCTTAGGGCACTGTGCAGGTAAGGCTTTCTTTGTCTCCTCAACCTCCAGCGTGTGGGGGTGGGCGGTGGGTGGCGCCCATTGTGGCAGAACTCTTTCTCAACCTGCTGGCTGATGTCTCCCCTCTTCCCCTCCTCCTCTAGGTGAAGTTGTGGGTGCTACAAAGGCCCAAATAGTGGCTACTGTCTACCCTGTCTGCTATGTTGGAGACAGAAGCAGACCTGTGTGGGCTGGATTCCAGCCTCCTCCTACTTGCCTTCCCGTAAGAAGAGATGAGGATGCCAATACTCAGTCAGATAAGCCCATGCATGTGATAGGTAACCTTTTAGAACGAGACCCTAAGAGGGTGGTTTTACCTTTAAGAACCCATAGGGGAGACCTGCTTAAACTGCTCTGTCTTCCAACGGAGTTGATTCATAGGTGTCAGTTCCATACTTCTTCATCACCTTTACCTTTCCCACCCTCTCCACTGGCACTGTCTACCCCTAGGACCATTGTCACAACCAACCCCACCACTGTAGCCATGACTACCACAAGCACTGCTCCCAGTATTATCATGATCAGCACCCACACCATCCTCAAGTCTCTTGTTTCCACCATCTCTACCACCACCTTTAGTTGTTTTTTTGTGTTGTTTGTTTGTTTTTCAAAGTAGTGTTTCTCTCTAGCCCAGGCTGATCTGGAATTCACTATGTAGTTTCAGGGTGGACTTGAACTCACAGCAATCTTCCCACCTTGGCCTCCTGAGTGCTGGGATTAAAGGCATATGCCACCGCACCCAGCCTTTAAAAAATGTATTTATTAGCACTTGTATGTGTCTTTGTTGAACTGATGAGCAAAGACTTAAAGACAGGTGCAAAATTAAATCCTCTTTTGCAACCCAGAGCTCATTGTTTAGTATGAGTTTTGATACATATAAAAAGGAATATAATCCTCAAACAGTTCAAGGTGATGGTATTGATCTATAGATATTTAAAAAGCATTCTGATATTCAAGTAATAAATGAAGATTGTCTTTTGTTTTTAAGGCTTTTATCTTGAGCATGAGGTCTGGAAATAGATACCTAAGCTGCAAATGAATGTTAAAATTTTAGCATTGGCATATCTCAAAGAATTGCAGTGTTCTGGATGTGATATCATAGGAATGAATATGAATAACAATTCTGTTCAAGAAGTGTAGGGTGTCAGCAATTAAGGCAGATCACCAATCCTGCAATGGATTCTAAAGTAAATTGCTTCAAGGAATTCAAGGTCAGAGTTCTCAGGCAACTTTGACACAGAGAGAAAAGAAGCTCAGAAAACTGTGGACCAAACACACCTGGAGTAGGCATCAGTTCTTTCAAAAAGGACTAGCTTCAGCTTTGGAAGAACAAAGATGACCTCGATGGGCAATGAAGGAGTCATATGGGAAATAAAAATTTATTGACTATAAAAATGTATTTATTTGCAATGAGAGAGAGACATAAAGACACAGAGAGAGACAGAGAGAGGGAGAGGGGCACACCAGGACCTTCTGCCACTGCAAACTCCAGATACATGCACCACTCTGTTCACCTGTCTTTCTTTGGGTCTTGGGGAATTGAACCTGGGCCATCAGGCTTTGCAAGCAAGTGCCTAAACTGCTGAGTCATTTCTTCAGCCCTAGTTTTTTTTTTTTTTGAAGTAGATGTGGGTCCTCTGTATTAAGTTGGATGATGTGTAAGACAAGTCATGGAACACAAAGACATCACACAAGCCTGAATAGTTGAAGGACAAGTGCCCTCTGGTTGTGACAGCAGAGGGATCCTCGCTGTATGATGACAGAGTTCACAGGACACCTTGCAAATAAAACAGTAAATGTGACAGCATAGACTTAGACTCCCACGGGGCTTCCTGGGATGGCTGAACGGCTTCCAGATGATCCTTCCATTTCTGTCCACCTAGATAATCTTGTCTTATCACTAAGGCCATCAAACTCCCTTGCTTCACCAATGCCCCCTGCCCTGCTATCCAGTCATCTAATGTCTATGCTTTTCTTTTCTTTTTTTAAAGATAAATGTTTTATTTTTATTTATTCATTTTCAAGCAGAGAGAGAGCGAGAGCGAAAGAGAGAGAGAAAGAGAGAGAGAAAGAGAAAGAGAGAGAGAGAGCGAGAGCACCAGAGCCACCACCTTGTGGGTCTGGCTTATGTGGGTCTTGGGGAATTGAACCCAGGGCCTTAGGCACTGGAGGCAAGTGCCTTAACCGCTGAGCCATCTCTCCAGCCCTCTATGCTTTTCTTTATTTCACTTGGAAGCACAGTTGCTTTGCTTGTCCTTTGCTCTTCAGAGTCTTTTGTTTATGGCCTAAACTTCAAGGCTCATTTGCATGCTTACATTCACTCCTGAGAACCAAGATTAAAATTTCAGAAATTTTGCAAGCTGATTGCTAAACATAGCCAGTACTAACAATTAAATTATATAAGCATAAAGTTAAGTAAAATAGGTTAAAAACAGTGATGATAAATACTTGGAACCCATTACTTCCAATTTATTTTATTGATATCTATGCTCTTGAGGTTACTTATGACTATCCATACAGTGAACATATTATATCATGTCTTCCCAACTTCCCCTCCGTTGTTTTAAATTAACTGCGGTGGATGTATTTATACCATGAAAGCAACAAGCAATAAAAAGTTGGGTTCAGGGCTGGAGAGATGGCTCAGTGGTTAAGGGCACTTGCCTCCAGTGCCTAAGGCCCTGGGTTCAATTCCCCAGGACCCACATAAGCCAGAACCACAAGGTGGTGGCCCTGGTGTGCTCTCTCTTTCTGTATCTCTCTGCTTGAAAATGAATAAATAAAATATTTTAAAAAAAGTTGGGTTCAATTTATCATTTTATTGTCTAAATATAAGAGTTTGTGGGAAAAGCATTGATAATGTGTTGTAGTCAGTCATATGCTGCTGGGCTGAATCTCCAAACCAGGCACAGTTATGGCAGTTATGGGAGACTTACTGAAGTTACAGATTCGTAGTGCTGAAAGAGGCTGGCCCCCTTTCACAAGTCCAAACAGAGATAGAAACCCATCACCAATACCACAGACACTCAAGCAAAACAGGTAGGGGCCCCGACAGAGGAATCTCCTTCCCCTTTCTACAGCCTTAGGATGGGGTCTTGCAACCCTATCCCAGACTCCTTGGGTTCCTGAGTCTCTGGAATTTCCTTCCTGCACTGCCCTCCCAGGAAGGGATGTTCGTTTCTAGCTCCCCTGAGCTTCCTTACATTCTGACCCCTACTGAGAGGGCTGTCTTCCTGTGAACAATCTCAGAGACTCACTCAAGATTTAAAAAGGTAAAGTTGACAACACTTAACCATCACATAATGTAAATATTAATTAAAAAAAAATTAGGGTCTCATGTAGTCCAGGTTGACCATGAACTCACTATGTAGTTGAGGATGACCTTGAACTTCTAATCCTCCTGCCTCCAAGTCCCAAGTGCAAGGATTATAGTCGTGAGCCATCATGCCTGATGATTACAAAATAATCTTATTAAAACTGTGATGTGTCTTTAGTCATTGCATTGCGAATAGGTAAGAGACCATGACCGTACTTTTCCAGTGTTCAAACCTTACCTGATTCAGCAAAGAAGCCACTCATGTCCTTGATAAACGAAGTCAGAATATAAGACTTTGCTGTTTCACTTCTTTTTCTTTACTATAATAACAGGCATTTCTACTAGCATTCAGGTAAGAGCTACATTTGTTAATTGCGACCATAAATTGTAAGACTTTGAGAAGATATAACACACAAATGCTTGGTTAACAAAATTAGTGAGGTGCTTAGAAAGTACATTAAAGGTACTTGCTTGCAAAGCCTGCCTACTGTCACAGGCTCAATTTCCCAGCAATCATATAAAGCCAGATGCGAAGTGGCACAGGCATCTGTGATCCCAACACCACGACCAGGGGAGTCAGAGCAGGAGAATCAGAGCCTCAAGGGCCACTTAGTCCGACACACACACACACACACACACACACACACACACACACACACACACACAGAAACACCACACAACACACACAACACACAACACACACACACAAACACCACACAACACACACACCACACACCACACACACACCACATCATACACACACACAGACACACACACAACACACAGACACACATACCACACACACACACCACATCTCACACACGCAGACATAGACACAGAGACACACACAACACACACATACACACACCACACACACACAGACACACACACACCACTCCAGACATCACACACACACATACACACAACACACACATACACAGACAATACACACACAACATACAGACACACACCATATCACACAGAGACACACAGAGACACACAGACACACACACAGGTAATTAATATAAAATCAGTGTGAGCATCTTATGAGAATAAATTGACCACATGGATTTTACAAGTATGCTTTTATTTGTACATTAACTATTATCCATCTCTTATATTAGTACAATTTATAATAAACGTTTTTATTATTTTGAGGTAGGGTCTTGCTCTAGACCAGGCTGACTTGGAATTCACTATGTAGCCTCAGAGTGGCCTTAAACTCACATCAATCCTCCTACCTCAGCCTCATGAGTGCTGGGATTAAAGGCATGTGCCACCATGCCCAGCTCTATAAATTTAAACTAAAAGCATATTCTGAGGCTAGGGAGGTTGCTCAGTGGTTAAGACACTTGCCTGCAAAGCCCTAATGACCGGAGTTCAATTCCCCAGTACCCACATAAAGCCAGATGCACAAAATGACCCATGCATCTGGAGTTCATTCACGGAAGCTGGAGGCCCTGGCACGCCCATTCCTTCCGACTGTCTCTTTTCTCTATCTCTACTTGCAAATAAGTAAAAAATATTTTGAAAAAGGCATACTCACTTTTACTCTCCTGGATAGATAGTTGTTAAACATTTTCTGATGTACACCTGAATTAACTAAAACTCAAAATTTCAGGTGCCTTACTTTGGACTCCCCAGGAGCAGACCTTGAACTCCAATCTCTCCGACCGTGGGGGGGGGGCCCTGCTCCTTCCGCAGTCCGGAGGACCTTCCTTAGGTTCTGGAAGTGAATGGCTTTGCTCTTGAACCTCTGAACTCTCTTGAGCCTTTTGAACCTCCGACTGGTGGAAGACTCCTTTCCTGTCTACCCTTGAGTAAAACTAAGGGGATGCCCTTGTCTCTGTCCCCCATCCCTCAGTCCTGGTGGCTCAGGACTGCTGACACAGCCATTCTGACCCAGCTGCTGACTCACTCTCTGGTTCCCACAGCCCTGCCCCTAGCTGGGAATGCCCTCCCTGCTCCACCCTCCAGAACTCTTCCTGCGTTCCAACACTGAGTCAAGAAGCCCTTTCTAAGAAGCCACCCCACCTGGTAGTTTCCTGACTCAGACCTCTTCTGCCTATGTGTGTCCATCAGGCTGTTCTGATAGCCAGGAATCCATCGCCCTTAACAGACCAGAGGAGTTACAGAGCATTAACACGGCGGGAACCTACCATGTGAGACAGTGCAGCTCTCTCTATGGTACTACAGTGAGCTGTAATGGGATCTCATGTCACAGGGACAGCAGGCGGGCTCAGAAGGGGAGAAAGCCAGGTCCTCTGAAGTGGTAGTGTAGGACCAACCTCCTGGGAGAGGTCTGAGACAACTTCATTCCTGGCCTAGATAATGGCAAGTCCCCTTTACCAGTTTTCCTTATTCTGCCCATCCCCTCAAGTATGTTCGAATGAGGACACCAGAGCGGCCTTTGTAAACACACCCACCAAGCTCAGAAACCCTCGCAGGGATCCCCAGTGTCGTCTGGATGGACTTTGAGATCCTCAGCACCTCCATGATCCCCAATCTTTGCTCTTCACCCCAGCACACAGGCCCAGCTTGGAGCAGAGAGCTGCAGCCAGGCTGCTTGTGTTCATCAGAGAAGTTCCATGCGTCTTGGTCTGGGCTCAGGTGCTTCTCTGAGCAGGTGATGCCCTTCCTCACGGCCTCAGCTTCATGAGTGTCCTTTCATCCTCAAGGCTCAGACTAGTAGAGAGCTCCTCTTGGAAGCTTGCCCACCCTGACCCCGGCTAGGCAGATGCCTCTTTCTCTACATTCCAGCAATTCTTCACCCACCTGCCCACACCTACCTGCCCACCCCCACCTGCACACCTCTATAACCTGTCCATTAGATCCTTCCTTCCTTCCTTCCTTCCTTCCTTCCTTCCTTCCTTCCTTCCTTCCTTCCTTCCTTCCTTCCTTCCACCCAACCATCTGTCCACCTCTCATTTATCCATCCATCCGTTTAACCACTGATCCACTTGTCATCCCTCTAACCGTTCACTCTTTTGCATTCCTTACTCTCCTTTCCTATCTTCCTCCTTGATTCCTCCCTCTCCCTCCCTCTGTCCTTCTGTCCATCTCTGAGCATCTGCTTTATGCCACAGAGCCTTGCAGAAGTGGTAGCTAAAAGCTGTGTCAACCAGAGGCATGGTCCCAAAGAATGTGTGGGGTTTGGTAGGAACAGATGTGGAGATGGATGGGGATGCAGGTGTCTGCTGAGGGCTTGGTTTACAGCGGAGCATCAGGGGTAATGGGGTGGAGAGTTTAAGCTTCACTTTTTTCCCTGTACTGGGAGCCAGAGGGGGGTTTGTGAACTAATCTATAGCTGGCCCTTAGCTACATGACCATTCATATTCTTTTTTTTTAGGGTTAGAGATTCTTTACTAGATTAAGAGAAGGAAGTACAGAGAGCTCTTGTCATGAGGAAGGCTGGAGGAGGTTTACCTCCTCCAAATTCTTTTAAAAATATTATTTTTATTTATTTGTAAGGAGAGAGAGAAGAGAGAGAGAGAGAGAGAGAGAGAGAGAGAATATTGGAACAACCTGATGTGGGGTCTGGGGTATCAAACCCCATGCAGCTTTAACTGCTGAGCCTTCTCCCTAGGACACCTTCCATGTTCTTAACAACCAGAATATGATTTTGGGGTACAAACATAACACCCCCCACAAAATCTTACTCTGCCTCACTTGGAACACTGTTGGTATTGTTAAATATTTTCACTTTAAAAATTCTGTTTATTTTTATTTGATTTTTATGTGCGTATCTGTGTGTGTGCACACATGTGCTCCAGGGCTTCTTACTGTTGCAAACAGACACCAGATGCTTGAACTACTTTTGGCAGCTGGCTTATGTGGGTGATTAGGGAATTTAGCCCAGCCTGAAAGGCTTTGCAAGCAAGTGACTTTGACCACTGAGACATCTCGACACCCTGGTTTTTACTTTTGAAGCAGGCTCTGCTGTGTGTCTTTGGACATGTCTCTTTCTCTCTCTGAGCCTTTTGTTCCCACTATAAACTCAAGAGGTTGGTATAAACGGAGGCTATAACTTTTGGAGACCTTCTAGAAGGAGGGAGCTTATGGCTGACAAGTGAGGACTGAAGCCAGGCTGGGTAGCTTCCTTGCTGTGATGTTGAGAAGTTCCTTGCTCACTCTTCATCTTCAGTGTGGGACTCTGTCTCTGTTTTGTCAGCTTTGCAGCATAGATAGGAGGCTCAGACAGGCCCAGACACTGAAGTACTTGGCTTGGCCCATCTGTGGAGTTCTCACAAGGACCTGGATCATATGGACAGGCTGGCTTGGGAAACCACTAGGTGGAGGCCAAGCTTTCTGGGGAAAAGGGAACCCAAGGCTTGGGGAGGTGCTCCAGGCTCGTGAGTGGTTCCTGGGTCTGCAGTGTGGGCTGCTGGCTTGTTCCAGGTCTCATGTTATCTCCACCCTCCAGCCACTGAGGTGGCTCTGGGCCCAGTTCATGGTCCCTGCAAATGACAGCCTTGAGTTCTAGGAGACTTCCCTCTCTATGCACAGAAGGCTGAGGCTTCATGGGGTGGGTGATGGCAGGGTGAAAGGGGAGGGCAGAGAAGGAAGGTCTCTCTGTTAGAAGGAAGTCCAGGCCTGGGTCTGGGGAGCATATTTCACACCTATGGTTTCAGAAGGATCCTGCCCATCTCTTTTCTAAAGAGCTGACAGGGGCAGGAAAAGACTAGGAAATAGGGGTTAGGAGACTTGGACTGGGTGTGCTGGCGCATGCCTGTTATCCCAGCACTCACAAAAGACTAGGTGGGAGGAGCACATAGTAGACCCTGTTACAAACAAACAAAACAAAACAATACCAGCCCTCCCCTCCCAAAGGGAAACAAAATAAAAACCACACTAAACCATCAAGAGAAACCCATGGTACATCTCCAAGCAAGGCCAGTGTGGGAATATCCTAGACTGTCTAGTGAGAGGGTTCCAGGACACCCAGTGTGGCTTGGGGGTTGGAGGAAGGAGTAAGAGTTCTTTCTCTGGGCATGGTTCCCTACCCCCTAAGTCTCTCCTGTAGCCAAGGGCCCCTCCAAGAAGTCCAAGACAAATGAGGTTCTTGAGCCCAATGGGTGACAAGTGCTTTTTTTTTCTGGCACCCATGCAAGTTCAAAGATGCAGGAAAAATGGGATTTGTGCATAGCCTCTAAGTCTCTTCCTCAGAATGTTTATTAGAGCAAAAAGGAGACTTTAAGGTGGAGAGTTCTAGCAGGGTCCATCATTGCCCATGTACCAGTCAACATCACCTACAATTTGACACATCAACGTATCATCTGTAAGAAGCAGGAGAAGGATATGGTATTATTTCTATGGGTTTCTTACCAATAGTCTGTGAGAAAATAACAAGAAAATCCAAACAGAGATATCCACAAGAAAATTGATCAATACTGTTCAAAAGTGTCAAGATCGCGCTGGAGAGATGGCTCAGTGGCTGAGGCACTTGTCTGCAAAGCTTGACAACCTGGGTTCGATTCCCCAGTACCCACGTAAAGCCAGATGCACAAGGTGGTGCATGTGTCTGGAGTTTGTTTTCAGTGGCTGGAGGCCCTGGGGTGCCATTATCTCTCTTCCCCTCTCACTCTCCTTGCAAATAAATAAAATAAATCGTTAAAGTGTCAAGATCACAAAAAGGCAAGATCAAGGCACTGCCATGGACTGGAGGAGCCTGAGGAGGCAGGCCAGACATTGTGGGATCCAGACCTGGATCCGGGAACAGAAGGGAACATTATTGGGAAAAAACCTGGCAAAATTCCAGGAAAGCCTGTACTTAGTTAATGACATTGTTTGAATTAATGTTAATTTATTGTTTTTGAAAATTGTACAATGCTTTTGTGATACTTTCACTGTGGGAGAAACTGGGTGAAGGGTATAGATGAATTGGCTGGTCTTGAACTTATTATGTAGCTGGGGATGACCTTGAACTCCTGATCTTCCTTCCTTTACTTCCCAAGTGCTGAGTTTATAGGCGTGTATCACCATGCCTGGACATTTTATTTATTTATTTATTTTCGAGGTAGGGTCTCACTCTAGCCCAGGCTGACCTGGAACTCACTCTGTAGTTTCAGGCTGGCTTCCAACTCACAGTGATCTTCCTACCTCTGCCTCCCGAGAGCTTTAAAGGTGTGCGGCACCATGCCAGGCCAATTTTTTCTTTTTACAACTTTTTCTGAGAGTCTAAAATTATTTCAAAATAATGGCTGGGGAGATTGCTCAGTGGTTAAAAGTGCTTGCTTGCAAAGCCTGCTGGCCTGGGTTCCATTCCCTCGTACCTTCGTAAAGCCAGATGCACAAGGTGGCATATTTGTCTGGGGTTTGTTTGCAGTGGCAGGAGGCCCTGGCATGTCCATTCTCTTTCTCTCTCTCCCGTCTTCCCTCCCTTCATTCCCCTTTTCTCAAATAAGTAAAAAAAAAAAAAAAAAAAAAGGCTGGCCTGGGTTACTTAGGGAGAGCCTGCTTAAAAAAAACAAACCCACAAAACAAAACAAAAAAACAAAAACAAAACAGAATTAAAAAAAAAAAAGTGCTGTCTCTCCCCGAGCAGCTGTTTGTGAAAGGAGCTAGAGAAACAGGTTGATGGGGAGCATTGATCCATACTAAAAATTAAGCACCTCCCTGTCACCCTGCCCCCCAGCACCCTAATATGCAAAGCTCAGAGCCGCTTCCAGAAGCCTCCAGATGGGTCCCACCTATATCTTATCATGACCATCTCCACTAAGTTTTCACTTTGCATTTCTGCTTCTCTGAGTTGTGGACAGCAAGATCTAGTCAGTTACACAGTGGAGTAGGTCCAACAGTGTCTCCCCACACACATACAAACACACACACAAACACAAACACACATACACAAACACACACACACACACACGCTGTGGGAAGATAGAGGAATTGTTTTGAGGTTTGCTGCTGAGGCCAACTCCCTTGGGACGTCAGAGGGAGTGTGGTCCTACCTCCTTGGTGTGGGACATCTGACCACTGGTGCTGAAGCCACTGAGTTGATGGTGATTTGGGAAGGACAGCCCTGGGAAACATGCATGTGGCTGGCACTTGCCTTGGACTTGGTCCTATCTTAAGTAACTTTGAGGTGTTTCTTCTCTCCTAGGCCAAGGGCTTTCTGAAGACACAGGCAGTCTCTTCCCTTAGACTGTGAGCTCTGAGGGCAGGACCTGTGCCTCCTTCTCAACCCAAGTTCCTTTCTGTGGTGGCACCCCCTGGCTCCTGCCCAGGCCTCAGCACACAGTGAGGCTATGTGGGGGCTGCCTGTCCCTCCCTTGTCCTCTCTTTGGAGTGGCATGGTTTGATCCCTCTCCTCCACACAGGGAGGTGAAGGTAGACTCACTCCAGTGAGCAGTGTCCCCAATCTCTCCTTTGCCCCTTTCCTTTCTGGGGACGCTGGTGGGAGGGGCAGGCATGATAGTGCCCACATAAAGCCTGCATACAGGTCCAGAGGTGGAGGTCTGCCATGCCACAGCAGATGCCCTATCTAATGTCCACTCCAACCCATTAACCCCTACTGCCCCAGAATGCTGCTTGTCCTCAGTGAGCACCATGGCTATGGGAGTGGGCTGTCTGGGCGCATACTTGCTGCTTGGCCCCTGAGTCTGAGTCTGTGTGTGTTGACCTCAGTGTATTCCACTTGGGGACCCAGAGTTCATGGTGGGGAGAGCTGGCAAAGGCCACACCTCTTGGACTGTGTGGATGTGCTCATCTGATATCTGTTCTCACCATCTTTATCTTTTGGGTTCCCTATGGAGGAGGATGGGGGTTGGAGGAGAACGTTCTAGGCGGGGGAGAAGGTGGAACAGAGGAGGAGGATGAAGAAGGGAGGGAGAAGTGTGGAGAGGAAGACTTTAGAGTTGAACTTGACAAGGGAAGCAGAGCTTTTCATGGTCCTGGGCTCCAGAGATTCCTGCAGAAAGGGGGGCAGGGTTAGTGGGTCATAAAAAAAGCTGAGGCTGGGCTCTGTACCTCAGTGCAGCTCTAGGATCTCTCTGGATCCTGCATTTATCTCCAGGAAGGACACCCCTCCCTCCCATCCCAGCCAACAGCAATATGCCTTCCAGCAAAAGCATCTGTCCTACAGCCAAAATCCCTACTACCTCTCATTGGGGGAAATTGTAGGGCTGGGCCAGGGTGGAGGGGACCATTCTCTGGAAGGAGATTAGAAGTGTCTGTCAGGGGTGGGTGGAGCGGGGTGGATCCCTGGCTTACTCACATCCTTGCCAGTTCTTGGGTAGGCAGATTTGGGGAGCCCTCAGCCTCAGGAATCTGCCTCAGCACTGTCTTCTAAGCTCTTAAGTCCTTCTGGGGGTATGAAGTGACCTCCGCTTTAGTGGCGGTTAGGTTGGGGTAGAACTCCATGGCTAAGGCTTCACTTCCCTCCCGAGAGAAGTTGATCCTTGGGAGAACACTGCAGCCTCCAACGGGGGTTGTTGGGGCCTGTCTGGGGAGATAGGACGTGTCAGGCAGCCCCAGACATGACCACATTCCTCCCAACATGCCTGCCGGGGTCTATGAGGCTGAGGGGCTGGCAGGAGGGTGATGGGGGCCTGAAAATGTCTTTTGGGGAGGTTTCAGGGAGAACTGGGAGAGCTGAAGTCTTGATAGTTCCAAAGTAGAACTGTCTGGGATCCTGGAAATGTCTGTTGGCTTTTGGGACCTCAGAAGTCAGGGACCAGCTTGTCCACTCTGTCACACCTTTGGCCTAGTGCTGCTTTGCTTCTAGGCGCCTGCATTCCTTCCTGACTGACACATCTCTTGGGTCAGCACCATAGGGGATCAAGTGAGGGTACCCGAGTCAGTCCCCTGCCTCCCACCTTAGCTGCCTTGGGCTTTGAGAAGACACACGAGGCCAGAAGTAAAAAAGTCCTCTAAGCCCGTTGCAGGGATGCAGCCTCCCCCACAATTCAAGATAGGCTCCAACCCTGTTCACCAGGGCTTATCCCACATGTATTTGACAAGACCTTCCACGCCATCATCCTGTTGGGTCTGTGCGTTTGTGCGTGCATGTGTGCGTGCGTGTGTGTGTTCTGCAGGAATCTCTGGAGCCCAGGACCATTCATGTAGAGGCTGAAAGTTGACTTTAGATGTCGTCCTCAGTCACTCTCCTGTATTCTTTGTCTTTGGGTCTCTTGCTCAACCAAGAGCTCACAATTGGCCAGCAAGCCCTAGGGATTCACCTGTCTCTTCCTTCCTGCTGCTGGGATAACAGGCAAGCACTCCCATGCCCAGCATTTTATGTGGGTGCTAAGAGTCTGAACTCAGGTCCCTGTGCTAGTGTGGCAGGTGCTTTACTCACTGAGCAATCTCCCCAGCTCTAATGGGTGCTCTTTACTCACTACAGAGCAGCAAACAGGATCTGAGAAGTGTCAAGTCCTGGGGTCACACCTGACTCTATGCTCTTTCTCAATGTCTCTGGCTGTGTCCAGAAGGCCACCTGCCCTTGTTGACTGAGCAGCTAATGCCATAGATAATGTGACAGATGTGTGGGGAATGCCAGGGTCTGTGCCCAGGGCCAGGGAGAGCTGCCTGGAGTCTGAGCCACCTGGCTGGCTGACAGTGTGACAGGCTTCACAGCATGGTTAGCCCAGTATGAAGACCTCCCTGTCCTCAGTAGGTAGCGCTGACGGCAGCCACTGGAGGTAGTGCCTCCAGCCAGATGTCATTCCCTGAGGTGGTGGGCTTCCACCATAAGGAGTGAAGGTCAAACATTTCATAGGCAAGAATCGGTGAGGCGGTTTATGGTGTAGCGAGACTCTGCCCTGTCATCCTGGCTGCAGCTCCCAGGGCCCCATGGGAAAGTGTAGCCTGCAGGCCCACCTCTCCCTTGGTGAATCATGCCTGGCGGGACAAGAAAGCCCAAAACACCCCAAACAATGAGTTTCCAGTAAAATATGACAGACATGACGAGGCGGAGGAGAGGAGGGATCTGACTGGGAGTTGGCATTGGCTCGTGGGTGATGAAAGCCAAGGGGGATGGAAAATGCCAGACCCGCCCCCTCCTCAGGAGTATAAAGGCCTGCTATCTGCTTCCAACTTACCTGAGCAGCTCTCTCCTGTCTCTATCCACTCGCTCGCTCTCTCACCTCTCTGGGCACCATGGCCACTTGCAGTCGCCAGTTCACCTCCTCCAGCTCCATGAAGGGCTCCTGTGGCATTGGTGGCGGCTCCAGCCGCATCTCCTCTGTCCTGGCCGGAGGATCCTGCCGGGCCCCCAGCACCTACGGGGGCCTGTCTGTCACCTCCTCCCGCTTCTCTTCTGGGGGAGCCTGTGGGATGGGGGGCAGCTATGGTGGTGGTTTCAGCAGCAGCAGCTTTGGGGGAGGTCTAGGTAGTAGCTTTGGTGGTGCTGGTTTTGGTGGTGGCTTCGGTGGTGCTGGTTTTGGTGGTGGCTTGGGTGGTGGCTTTGGCGGTGGTGATGGGCTCCTGGTGGGCAGTGAGAAGGTGACCATGCAGAACCTCAATGACCGGCTGGCCTCCTACCTGGACAAGGTGCGTGCCTTGGAGGAGGCCAACACCGACCTGGAGGTGAAGATCCGAGACTGGTACCAGAGGCAGAGGCCGGCTGAGATTAAAGACTACAGCCCCTACTTCAAGACCATTGAGGACCTGAAGAACAAGGTGGGTGGACTGGGCAGCAGAACCTGCCATGCCAGCTCCCTCTCTCCTCTGGAAATGATAGAGATCTCAGGCTACCTTCAGATTTCTACATAGGACAGACTCCAACCCCCTCTGCACCCCCAACAGGGCTAGTCAGTGGAAGGTGGATCTCCTCACCTCACTCAATACTTTTCTGGATTCCACAGTCCTCAGGCCATGCGAGATCAGTGATTCCTACCCTTAGCTTTGTACAGAGGAAGAAGACAGAGCTTTGAGAAGCACTGTGGCCTGCTGAAGGTCACGCAGCGAGACCAGAGCCCCGGCTCCCCACCTTTCTAGCTCAGGAGGCAGCCAGGGGCGGAGCGAGGCTCTAACGGGACCAGGCTAGACATCCAAACCGCTCATTAGCTCTTTAGTCTGGGCTGAGGCCGTCACCGCCCATGAACCCTGGCACTGGCTGGCCTCTCCCTACAACTAGGCAGGCACAGAAAACCCACAGCCACAGGAATCATGGTTCACATAGAAGCCCTGCACAAGGGAAAGTCTGGCGGATTTGTGCCATCTGTCTCCAGCACCCTGCTTCCCCCAGGAGTGCTCCTGCTGAACCTGCCTAGCTCTGATGTCTTCCACAGATTAGGGGAATTAGACAACTCCGGGCAGGAACTCCAGCCAGGCCTATCTTCTTTTTCTTTCCTGCTTCCTCTTTTTTTTTTTTTTTAAACCTCTGGGCTTGTTGGGTCTCATCCCTTGGGAAAGTCCCACCTGGTGATCTTGACAAGGAATGTGTGTGTGCCTGTAGAGGCCTGGCAGGCTAGATTATACCCAGAAAGGAGAATCAGGAGCGTAAAAGGGTGCAGGGAGATATAGGGGGAATCGGAAGCCCAGAGATTGGTCTTAGGTTTTGCATAAAGAATGTGGAGGTACTGGGACCCAAACTCCAGGGCTTTGGATTCTGGGGCTGGGTCTCTTCCTGTCTTTTTTGTTAATGGCCAAAGTCAAAGCTGACTGCTGGTTTTTTTTCCCCCTCAGACTACTGAGGTGAGCAAAGGCTTTGGGGGTGGGGGAAGGGGCAGGAGAGGACAGAAAGAGCAGGAGGGCAAAGTCAGTGTAGGCTGCCGTGGTGGATGTGTGCCTACTGATGTCTGATTCACAAGTAACCTGTGTCCTTGTCATTGCGCAGATCCTCACAGCCACTGTGGACAATGCCAATGTCCTCCTGCAGATTGACAATGCCCGCCTGGCTGCCGATGACTTCCGCACCAAGTGAGTTTGCAGTGGTGGCTCAAAGCGCCCAACTTCTATAGGGTGCTTTCCAACCAGAGCAGATGAGTGCCAGGAAAATCCCTTGGGGTGCTTGTAAAAGTATAAGACTCTGGGGCTCCACCCTTGGAAGTTAGTTCAGTTATTTGTAACAGGTTACCTGGGTGATTTTGATCCACAGCCAGGTGTGGGAACCATTGCTTCAGGGAGAGGCATTCCTTTATTCCCCTTACCTGTTCCTGAAGTGTAATTGGTTGTCATATTTGGAAGCCTTGAATCTTACTGGTTGGCTGAAGCTGAGAATTCTCTCAGGAGAATGCTTGATGACGAATTGCCTAGTTCCCTGGACCCCAGGAATGTTCAGACCTAAGCAATCAATGGACACTGTGTCTAACACTGGCTCCCCCAAACGCCCTGTGGGTGCCAGCTCTGGGAAGAAGCTGCAGGGAAGAGAACAAAGCCGTCAGTGTGTCTCATTCCTTTTTTTTTTTCTTGGATCATTCCAGGTATGAGACGGAGCTGAACCTGCGCATGAGCGTGGAGGCCGACATCAATGGCCTGCGCAGGGTGCTGGATGAGCTGACCTTGGCCAGAGCCGACCTGGAGATGCAGATCGAGAGCCTCAAGGAGGAGCTGGCCTACCTGAAGAAGAACCACGAGGAGGTGAGAACTAAGTAGAGAAGCCAGCTTATAAGAACAGCTGGGTGAAGGGACATAGGATGAAGCTGTGGGAGGTGCTCAAGCCTGGATCCCTTCTGACTGGGGGCCCTGCTCAGCTTCCAGGACAAGGTTCCTGACTATGGGCTTTTCTCTGGTTGTGCAGGAGATGGCCTCCATGAGAGGCCAGGTGAGCGGAGACGTCAATGTGGAGATGGATGCGGCTCCTGGTGTGGACCTGAGCCGCATCCTGAACGAGATGCGTGATCAGTACGAGAAGATGGCCGAGAAGAACCGCAAGGATGCCGAGGAGTGGTTCTTCACCAAGGTACGTGCCATTTGGAGAGGAAGGGACCAAGACCACCTGCCCTTCCAGAGCTTTCTGATATGAAGAGTGTCATCTTTTCTGCAGACGGAGGAGCTGAACCGCGAGGTGGCCACCAACAGCGAGCTGGTGCAGAGCGGTAAGAGTGAGATCTCCGAGCTCCGGCGCACCATGCAGAACCTGGAGATTGAGCTGCAGTCCCAGCTCAGCATGGTAGGGATGCTTAGGAGTGGGCCCCAGGACTAGAGGCGGGGATGGACATCCTCAGTGACCCCTCATCTATTTCCCTCCCTCACAGAAAGCATCCCTGGAGAACAACCTCGAGGAGACCAAAGGCCGCTACTGCATGCAGCTGTCCCAGATCCAGGAGATGATCGGCAGCGTGGAGGAGCAGCTGGCCCAGCTGCGCTGTGAGATGGAGCAGCAGAACCAGGAGTACAAGATCCTGCTGGACGTGAAGACGCGGCTGGAGCAGGAGATCGCCACCTACCGCCGCCTGCTGGAGGGCGAGGACGCCCAGTGAGTGTCCCCCACCCCTTAGTCTGAACTCCTGCTCGCCCCTTACCATCCCCTCTTTGTCTAATGGCCCTTCTATCTTCTCTCTTTACAGCCTCTCCTCATCCCAGTTCTCCTCTGGCTCTCAGTCATCCAGAGATGGTAAGGCCCCTCCTCCCACCCCATTGTGCCTTCGCTTGGGACAACCTGAGCTCTCTCATCAGGTCTAGGGCATGGTTTAGGAGCTTCTTGGGAGTTGGACTAAGTGTTCTTACCCATTCATTATACTTTGTGAACCTGTTTGGATTAGGGAACAAGATCCCTAAGTCTCCCTAGTGCTTGTATTTGTACTTCCAGTGGATAGCTTCCCATGACCCCACTGTGGTGGCTATCAGCACCACGGACAGCGCCCACATGGTGCTTCCAGTCCATTTGGGTTCCGGGGCAGCTGGGGTATGAGAGGGCAGTCTGAGCATGACCACAGAGAGCCCTGATGTTGATGGTGTCAGCCCTGGGGCATCAGCAGCCAGTGTGGTGTCAATGAGGCCAGAGGACATCAAGGGACAGTTTACCAAAGTCGCCTTAGCTTCTTGGCCTCTCCACTCCTGAGTACTCGGTTGCCTGCCCTCCTCCGCTTCATGTCCTATCTCCTGTCTTCCCCAGTGACCTCCTCCAGTCGCCAGATCCGCACCAAGGTCGTGGATGTGCATGATGGCAAGGTGGTGTCCACCCATGAGCAGGTCCTTCGTACCAAGAACTAAGGCTGCTGGACACTGCTCAGGCTTAGGAGACCCTTGTTGTGGACACAGCTGTCACTGGAAGAGTCCCTTTCCTGTCACCAATCAGTTGACACTTTCTTGACCCTTTTCCCTCCTGGCAGTCAATAAAGCTTCTTTATCTGAGTTGCACAATCCTGACCTCTGCCTGGTCATTGTCAGGAGTGGAGGTGGGAGTGCTGTGAGCACCTGGCTGTGACCGGGGCATTGGGAGAAAGGGCCTGGGGGCGGGCTGGGCTCAGGTCCCAGGACAGCTTTCACCATCTCAGAAGTTACACAGAGCTGTGTGTACCAGGTCGTGCGTGGGCTCTCTGCGGGCATGGAGACATGTTCTGTCATTCACTCATTGTTTCCCACGCTCACCAGTGACCTTTGGTGCCAGTTGCTCTGCTAGACCAAGGATTCCTAAAGTTTTTGAGATCCTTCCAGACTCCATTGGAAGTTGTAGATTTTCTCCTTACATTCTATCTACAAATAAGTGCATATATTTGATTCACATTTTTTTGGATTCCTAATTTGTTCTTGGAGGGCTGTAAATCCAAAGCAAGAGCTCATGCTCTGCTAACAGTCTTCTCTCCCTGACCTGGGACCAACTGTCCAGAATCCAGTCTAGCTCAGTATGTATTTAGTTGACCTAGGGGAAGTTGATTACTCTCCATCAACCTCAGTTTCCCTAACTCTACAATGGGAATAAAGATAGTCCTACCTCATGGGCTTGTGAGTACTCACTGGAAGAATGCTAAAACCTCTGTCTAGCATAGTGCTTGGCATAAGCTGGCTCAAGGAATAGCTGTGTTAGTGACGCTGGGTACCAGCCACCAATGATGTGGGCATTTTGGGAGGCCTTTGGGATAGGCTAACTGGTTTTGAATCTATATTCTGGCTCTCATCTATATTAACTGTGACCTTGGAAAGCCTGGGCCTCAGTTTCCTTCCTTGAACATCAGAGACAATGGATCCCGCGTCTTGGGCATTCAGGGAGTGTGTCTGGATTGCCAGGACTGACCTCTGAGCCTTGTGGCTCACACCCGAAATCCCAGCACTGGGGAGGCTGAGGCAGGTAGATTGCTTCGAGTTCGAGGCCAGCCTGGGCTATGTAGTAAGGGCTTTAGAACCTTCCCTTGGTGGAGGAGTGTCTACTGTTTTCCCTGGGGGCTGATGAGGAGTAAGAAGGGGAGAAGCCTTACCTGGAGGAGGGATAAAAATGCCTGAAGTGGGTGGGGTTCAGGGCCCCTGGCCAGGAAAGTGTTGACTAGTCCTGTATCAGTTTCAACAGCTATTCATTTTGTTGTGTGAAGGTAACGTCTAGGGAGACTTAAGGGTTGGGTAGGAATGAAGAAAGGCTTAATTTGGACTATGGTGCTAAAACCTTGATGGTTGGAATCAGGCATCTGATTGAGTCTGGGTTCCCACCACTTTTGCCTTGAACTTCAGGCAAGACACTGACCCATATTCCTCTTTTATGGAAAGGGGAATAAACAACTTCACAGTGCTGGTGGAGGATTAAATGATCTCATGGAGGCAACAAGCTCAGCATTGCACTTGGTGAATAGTCAGTGTTCTGCACATGGGAGCCAAAGACGGGGTGTTGTTAGACAAAGGAATGAGCAATACTGGTTTCTCTTGTCTCTAAGTATGTCCCCCAGAAAATACAAGATTGCTTTGTGACCCTGAAAATTGGGGATGGCATTTATTTGTTTATAATTTTGACAATTTCACATACGCACATAGCGTAATTTGATTACATTCCCTCCCATTACCCTCTGTCATGTTCATCCCATTCTCACTGATGGATTGACTTTCTTTTGAGCTAGGGTCTCGCTCTAGCCCAGGCTGACCCGGAACTCACTTTGTAGTCCCAGGCTGGTCTCAAGCTCACAGTGATCCTCCTACCTCTGCCCTCCCCAGTGCTGGGATTAGAGGTGTGCACTACCATGCCCAGAAGGATGACTACTTATCTGAGTCTTGGCATGAAGAAGGGCTGAGTTCAGGTGGTCCTTCAGTGAGGATGTGTACCCTGGAGCTGAAGGACTAGAGTGTAGAGGGGAAAGGCAGGCAACCCATAGAGAAGAAAGGTCTTAGCGTCCTCAGAGGTGGAAGGGATGGTTTTCAGGTTTTAGAAGCCCAGGACCCTTGTAGAGAGGGACTTCATGATACTTGTAGGGGGCTGGGCTGTGGGTACCAGAATGATTAGGTAGGCAATGAGCCTCTCACTCTACTGTGACATGAAATCAAGGAAGTGGTCCACATTTGCGTGGTCATCTGGACTGGACATGGGGCAAAACAGAGCTGCACTCACCAGTAGGCTAGATGCCACGGACTGCCTATGCATCTGCAGTCATCACTCTACCCGGTGGAACCTACGCCGCCATAGGAGAATTCTGTGGACGATGACAGCAGTGGGAACTCTTGGTGGAATGAGCATCCCTGGTGCCTGCTTGGGTAGCTGGGATTGCAGTCTGGAGGGAACACAGGGTAAAGGTGGGCTTACTTAGGAGGAACGCGGTGCACAGACTACCTGACTCAAAGCAGTCTCAGAACCCACAGGGAGTCAAACATCCTGTACTCTAGGGCCCCACAAGGAAAGGGCACACATGGCAGTCACCCTTGGGTCTCACCTGGACACCCCTTGCCCCCATGTCCCCACTTCTGAAGTAGACCAGAAAAGTGACTCGATAGCACCGTCTAGTGGAGGCAGGTGAAGTTGCCTCTCAGATTCCTGGTGCAAGGTGAAGGGAGGGAGCCGACCTAGTGCCACCAACAGTCAGGGGAATGTTCCATGGTGTGTGGGACTCACAGTAGCTATTTTACAATAGTAGCTCCTCTAAGCCTCACATGGGGTTGAAACTATTTTTCTCTTCCAAACCCTTTGCTTACTCTAACCAGCTGCCAGGCTGGATTACAGATGTTCTCGGAACATTTGTGCATGCTTTTGGTCCCTTTCTCAGGCTGCTTTCCCCCTTTCTTCTCCCAGCTCACCCTCACCCACATTTAAGCATCTCTCAGGATGACAGTCCTTGGTTCCCCAGTCTTCGCCAAAATTTCTCCCCATTTCCCCACCAATAGCTCTCACCTCAGTTTTGGATTTTACATGTACTGGGGCGTGGGGGAAATCTGTGTGATCCTGTAACTGCTTACCGTTTTATCCTCACAAGTGGTGGAGTGAGCATCCCTGGTGTCTCAGTACAGTGCTTGGAGCACAGTAGATAATAACTGAAAGATACATCTGGGGTGGGAGTAGTTATAAGTTCAGTAGTTATAAGTTGCTTGCCTGCCAAGCCTGAAAACCTGGGTCCAATTCCCCAGTACCCAGATGCACAAAGTCGTGCGTGCATCCAGGGTTTGTTTGCAGTGGCTGCAGGCCGTGGTGTGGCCATTCTTTTTTCTATCTCTTCACTTGCAAATAAATAAATAAGCAAATATTTTTAAAAGAAGAAGATACATCCAAATCCATAGTGGGGGAAGCAGGTTCAGAGGGGAAATAGTTTTCTCTGAATCAGGGGAAGGATCTCGCCATCTTGGCTTAGTGGGGTCTGGCTAGGTGGAGTAGTGACAAGTGACTATTGTATGAGAAAGAACCTTCGCTGACAGATGTACAAGGTACCTCCAGCCGGGGGCCAGAAAGCAGTGCTCACCTGCCTGGATGGCTCATGGAGGCCAGGCCCACATGCCAGGAGAGGAACCCTGAGTCATGTCTGTCCTCCCTCTCCCAGCATCCAGCCACTGGATGACTCAGGCTCTCTCCTGAGCCCCACCTGGGTTCAACAACACGTAGTGGTGGGACGCAAGGGGGAGGGGCAGGGAAGCTGCATACAGGCAAACAGAAGGTTTCCATAGCAAGGGTCTGCCATCTCTGCCTCCCCTCAAGTCCCTGTACCCCCAATGGAGAAACCCCTTCCCATGATATCTTTTTTTGTTTGTTGGTTTTTCGAGGTAGGGTCTCACTCTAGCCCAGATGGACCTGGAATTCACTATGGAGTCTCGGGGTGGCCTTGAACTCATGGAGATTCTCCTACCTCCGCCTCCCAAGTGCTGGGACTAAAGATGTGTGCCTGGAGCTCTTGCTTGTTTCCCTGTCTGGTCCTCTGCCAGCCTCTTTGTTCCTTCCTGCCATCTCTTCCTGCCACTCTATCCACACTCCAAGGGCAAGGACTGCACTTGGGATGGTGAGCCCAGGCTGCAGCCTGGACATGCGCTGTAGAGACATTGCTCTTTCTTACTGGGATCCAGGGGCAGGTGCCCTGAGCTACATGGGCTCCATTCCTCATTCATTCTTCAGAGGGTTTCAACAGGAGATGTGGGGGAGGCCCCTCAGCCCTCAGAGACTAGAAAAGTGAGCCAGGTCACACAACCAGGAAGAGATCCCTTACTCAGGCCAGGGCTGTCAGCCTCCTCCTCATCCCTGGCCCCACCCTGTCCATGCCAGACAGAGAGCTTGGGCAAAGGGAGAAGGTGGTGCCCAGCTGCAGTACAACCTCACATCTGGATCATGGGTCTCCAGCATTGGTCTCCGAGTTTTCCTGGTGTCATATTTCAGTGTTTCACCTACTCAGTGGTCTATTCTTCTTCTTCATCATCTTTTTAATTTTTGGAGACAAGGTCTCACTTAGTCTGGGCTGGTCTCAAACTTCCTAAGTAGCCAAGGATGACCTAGCATATTTTTGAGTGTTTGTGTACATGCAAATACATGTGTGGGTGTATGTATGTATGGACATGTGTGTGCCACAGTGCGTGTGTGGAGGTCAGAGGACAACCTTGGAGTGTGGGTCCTGGCCTTCCATCTTGACAGAGACAGAGACTCCCTTGTTTTGCAGCTGTGAACACCAGGTTAGCTGGCCTGTGCGCTTCAGGATTCTCCTGACTCTGCCTCCCACTGCCGTAGGTGCCTTGGGATTACAGATGTGTGTGCTATTTGCTTTGGGCCCTGGGGGGGGGTCCAAGCTCCTGTCTTCAGGCTTGCACAGTGAACCCCTTGAACCATTAAACCACCTTCCCTGGGTGACCTTGAACTTCTGAGCCTCCTGCCTCCACCTCTCAAGTGCTGGGATTATAGGCATGACCACCATGCTCAGTTTTCTGTTGGCTGGGGGTAGAAGCCAGGGCTTTGTTCATGCTCTGTGCCAACTAAGCCACATGTATCTGGCTCTTGTCTATCTTTTAATATTTTATTTATTTGCAAGCAGAGATATACAGACACAGAGAGAATGGGTGCACCTGGACCTCTAGCCACTGCAAATGAACTCCAGATGCATGCACCACCTTGTACATCTGGTTTATGTGGATATTAGGGAATCAAACCTGGGTCGTTAGGCTCTGGAGGCAAGCACCTTAACCGCTGAGCCATCTCTCCAGCATTTGTTTATCTTTTAAACAACATATTTTACAGCACCCATTTAAATATTTTCTCAACTCATTCTCATAAACTAGCTC
>PVHP010022692.1:0-28098 GCA_004024765.1 Zapus hudsonius
TTGCCAGAGTTTGGCACACCTTCCTGCCGCTGTTTGCAGTGCTGTGGCAGAGGTGATGTCCAGCCCTCTGCTCATGCCATCGTTTTCCCTGCCAGAATGGAGTGTCCCCTTGAGTCCGTAAGCCAAATAAACCCATTCCTCTACAAGCCGCTTTTCCTTGGGTTCTTTCTGTGCAGCAACTAGAAAGCTGACTGCAACAAGGACCAAGGCCCCAAGAGTCTTTTCAGAGACTTCTGAACGACTGGATATGCTGCTTGTGAGGAGAGCCTTCTTAGATGGTGACAGAACAGGTAATGACAGGCCTGGAGACCTCCCAGACCTGGTCCAAGGCCTGCTTGGAACACACAAACACATGGGAGACATTGATATCCTCACACAGCAGTGGGAGGTGCAGGATGATCTCCCAAGGGCTCAGCATCTGCTGAATAAGGTCAAATAGCTCCTTGGTGAGGTGGGTATCTGAGAAGGGATAGGCCTTTGGATGGCCATGAGCCTCTGTCATGGCTGCGGTCTGGTGGCCTCTTGGCGACACGGAAGCGACTTAACACTACACAGAAAACCAAGCTACAAGTGGGTTAGTGTCATGGTACACGTAAGACATGAAGTAACGCTCAGACCCCAGCAGTGGTGACAAAGATGATGAAAGATGCAGAATCCTGGATACAGTGTGGGGTAGTGAGCTCACCACACAGGGTTGATGGTACCTGAGTGGAGGGAACCAAGAGGGAGAGAATGAGGATGGATCTCAGAGTTCTTTGCATGTGAAGCAAACAATTTAGATTTTATCCTGAGGCAACAGGGCAGCATTTATGGATTTTTAAAGATAAGTGGTGCACGCCATGCTTTGCGGCCGAGTTGAGAATGGAGTTGAAAGGGCTCTGCTAGAGACAGTGGGAAATGCCACACGCTGTTGTCACTGTCCAGTCAAGACAACTACACTTTTCCTTTCTGTCAGTCATTGAGGGAGGGAGAAAGGGACCTGTGTTTATTTTCTATCACCATGGTACAAGATAACACAACCTTAATGGCTCAAAACATCTCAAATGTATTATTTCACCCTGTCTGTGGGCTCAGGCTTAGATGGGGCCTTTGTTTCAGATCTTGCAAGAGTGCAATGCAGTGTGTTGGCAGAGGCTGTGCTGTTGCCTAGAAGCATGAGAGAGTCGTACAAATGAAAGCAGCTTCAGGAATCACGTGGCATCATCCTAATAATGTCCTACTTATTAGAAGCAAGTCACAAACCCTACCAAAATGAAGGGGGAAAGTTACACAACAGCATAAGTGGACACACCCTAGCAAACAGATCGTTGAGGGTCACGTTAGGATCTTAACAAAGGCAAAAGCCTTTCACACAGAAGGAGGAGTAATAAGGATAATAAGTCCTCTCCAGTTTGGGAATAAATAATACTGCTTTGACTATCATATATTTATGAAAATATTCTTTGTTATAGAAACAAACTGAATAAGCCTAAAACATACAACCTTATTCTTCAGTTCTTAAAAAGCTTGGCTCCCACAGTTTGGGCCCTGCACTGTCTTGCTAAGCTGAAAACTAGTTTTCAGATATGTTTGAGTTTCTATGTCTGCAATAGACTCTCTCAGTACTAGGAGACTCCCCACAGAAACGGTGTACCTGAAGGAATATCAGTGATCTCATATAAGAAAAAGTTATTCAGGCCAGAAATGGTGGCACATGCATGTAATCCTAGCACATTGGAGGCTGAGGCAGGAGGATTTTCATGAGTTTGAGACCAATCAGAGCTGCATAGAAATTTCCAAGGAAGTTTGAATAAGCTGCCTTAGAAGACCCTGTCCAACGCGCCCACCAGCACAAAACAAACAAACAAAAAACAAACTGTTATCATAGAAAATGAGATCATTCAGTGATTCTCATTTTGTATATAATTCACCAACTCTTAAAGTTAACCTTAAGTTATCTTCACATTTACACATTTACATTATCTTCACATTTACATATATTTGTAAAGCAAAAATTTTCATCTAATTTTATGATTAAATATATTTTATTTCTAGTTCCCCCACCAAAAAAAATGGTAAGGGTTAGGAGTTATACAAGAATATTGGGGAAAAAAAAAGAAATGCTTTGTATGACTAATTACCCATGAATTTCATGAGAATTGTACATGCATGGATGGTCAACTTGGGTCAGACAGTGTGTAGCCAGGCCCTGCTACACAGGTCCAGATGGTTAAAAGAAAATATTAGGGAAATAAGATTGTTGGGAAGAACTAATTTGGAAAGTTTTGGGTAAACTGAATGACTACATGTCTTTCCAAGCCTTATCTGTTCCTACTGATTGCCAGTGTGAGGCTGGGCTTGTCATTGAAGGAATCATTCATCACAAATGGATCCTGATGAGTCTTCATCTCTCCCCTAGGAGCTCTCTCCAGCAAGCCGAGGGGAAGCCAACCCTGTCAGGCAAGTGTTTTTCAAAGGTAAATGGCTGAAAATCCAATCTAAAATCACCCCAGTCATTGAGGAATCAGTTGGCATACTTGGAAAGGGAGACCCTGCCAGCTTAAGGGTCCCATGTGTGGTCACCAAGGCCAACAACAAAGCTATATCCCCCCAAGATCAAATATCATATTTGTCTTCTGACTGACCTTGAAGGGTTTTATGGTGATTTGAATGAGATGTCCCCATAGCTTCATGTGTTTTGAATGCTTGGTCCCCAGATCATGCAATTTGGGAGGTAGAGCCTTGTTGAAGGAGGTGTGTTGCTTGCGGGTAGACTTTGACATGGTTTTTTTTTTTATTTATTTAATATTTATTGTCCATAATGAGTTACATTATTTAGTGGGCAAACCATGCGTTGTTATCCCGAATTCCCCAATTCCCCCCCTCCCCATCCCTGATCAGTTGTATATCCTCCTTCGTGGGCTGTCTGTATTAGTCCTTGACATGGTTTTTTTAAGGAAAATTTGGGAAGAATTTTGACTAGGATAAGTAGATGTTAGAGTACACACAAAGGTGAAAACAATGTGCAATGTGAGTGTGAGTTTTAATTCAGCCAGCGGTTATATATGTAGCAGTGACATGGTGTTGTAGTCAGTCACACGTCACTGGGATGAATCTCCAAACCAGGCACGATTTTGGGGAGGAAAATATTTATTGAAGTAACAGACACAGGGGAAGTTAAGGAAAAAAGGCTGGCCCCCTTTCACAGATCCAAGCAGAGACAGAGACAGCCCACCACCAGCACATCAAGCAAGCAAGCACACTCCAAACTAGCAAACAAGAGGAACTCCAGGCTTGAGCTCAGACTGCTTTTTGCAGATGTATAGCAAGAATTCCAGACCCACCCCAGAAACACCTTAGGGCTGAACTCTAGGATCTGGCCAAGGTAACACACCTCCTCCAGCCAGAACTGGCTGGAGACAATGAACAATTTTATAAACACAATTATAATAAATTCTATTGGGGCACATTATTCAAACTACCACACATGGACACCGAGATTTCCAGTGTCATACCGTGCACCACCTTACTCTCCTCTCTGCACTTCCCCTATAGGTTCACAGAATTTGCTGCAAGTTCTGGTGGGGAGAGACTTTGGAAATAGTCTATGACAGGTAAGCAAAATCTCAGATCACTAAAGGAAGAAAGCCAGAAAGCGAGAGATGTGTACCCAGAAAGCGAGAGATGAGCCTCTGGATAGAACAGTCCTTTGAGCATCTCTGGTTAACTTATGTATTTGAGGTTTAGAAGTGCATTCTCCTTATGATAGAGGTTGCTGATAATTAATGTTCGTAAGCAACACGGGGGGGGGGGGAGAGAGAGAGAGAGAGAGTTTTGGAATCCTCCCTTCCCCCTCCTCCTACACCGAGTTCTTGTCCTCTAATGCCAAAGAATTGTACACAGGGACAGAATTAAAATTTAATTACACATTTATTCTAATTTAGTAGATTAGGAAAAGGGGAGTTGGATGGGGAAATTTCCCAGTTATCATGTGGGAAGTTATAGAGTTTTCCTGCCACCAGTGTGGGGAAAACACTTGTCAGAGAGTTCACAGAGCTTATATTATTTAGTTAGATAAACAGCCCAAGAAAGGATAACAGAAAGCTCCCTTTATGAGAAAGGGCTGGGGTAGGGGTACAGGCCTTACCTCACTGAGGCCTGGGTCAGCAGTCCTACTCCATTGCCATGTGGGGGAAAAAGGGGCCTACTTCCTATAGGGAAGCTAGTTTTAAGTCCTCCCCAGGTGAGTCAGAGAGACAGCTGATTGGTTTATATTTGACCAATCAGTTTTAGCACCTAGGTTGTAGCTCTAACTAAACACCTCCCCCTCAATGGGAGGGGCTGGAAGGGTAGGAGTGGTCCCTGCACACACCTGACTGTCACAATCCCCCCTCTGAAGAAATAACCCTAACTGCTGTTAGGGTACTGGGGTGTGAATTTAAAAAAAAAAGCATCAGAAAGTACATACATGTTTAAAAAAATAAAGGCACCAGAAGAAGTACATAGATGTTTAAGAAGCAAGAATTAACAATACCATTTTTGAACCTATTAAGAAGAAAGGCAAACTTAATAGTGGCATATGGCAAGCACTGACTGGGGACGGGTCAAAAGAGGAGCTTGGCAACCCTGTGTGGGGTCTCACTCCTAAACTCTCACACTTAGAGAAATGTGGGGTGATGTAAGGAATCCCCTATGCATCAAGCCCGAGAGAGAGACAGAGAGAGAGAGAGAGAGAGAGAGAGAGAGAGAGAGAGAGCTCTATATTTAGAAGGTAAAGGAAGTGAGTTAACAGTTTGTGTGGATACAAGAAGGAACAGCCCAGGCTAGGTAAAACCCCCAGGGCTCCCAGTGCGATGCTGCTCACTGCTCTGCGTTCCATTAGCAATGCCAGTAGAGTAGTTAATTAGGCCTCTGTTCCTTTTGCTCACCACAGGGGTAGTGGCATTTTTTTTTCTTCTATCACATTTGGCTTAAATACAATATCATTCCATGAATTCTTTCCCCAAGCCCTTTCCCTCATGTCTGCAAAAATGTCCCACATCTGATATTAACCTAAAACTTCCTTGATTCTTTAAAAGTGAGTTATTCATTAACAAAACCTAAATTACTGGTTACTAGGCAGGTCCAAGTCTGTCAAACCACAGATCTGCTCAGAGAAGCTTCTGTAAATCTGCTGAAGACATAAGTGAAGCTCTCTACCAATTGTTGGGTCTAAACAGGAGTGTGGAAATGGGAAGAAGAGAAGTTACTCATTGGCCTGATTCCACATTGTGAGTCCACAGGAGGGACTCCAGTGCACCACTGCCTGACAAGAACACGGGGAGGCTCGGCAGCCAGGCCAGGATAAGCAGGTGCCGAGGGCTGCCTCTGAGCATGATCACGGGTCCCAGCTGAAGTGCTCGAAGGATCAAGCATTGTGTCATCTGTGTCCTCTGCCTGCCAGTGTCCTGTGCGAAGAGGTATGGCTGTCTTCCTTCCTGTCCTTTTGGTTGGCAGATACAAAAGCTAATCAAAACAAAAGTCAGAAGCCACAGGGAAACGAGGAAGGAGCTAGGCTGGGAGAGGGGGACTTCCAAGGGCTGGCTGATGACGCAGGTGAAGTTCATGTGTGTCTAGCCATGTAGACATGCGTTTCAGCAACTAGGGTAAAAAAGCCACTTCTCTGTGGTGGAGAAAAACATGTCTCTGAGCCTCTGGAGCAGACGGCTGTGCTTCTAGATTCATATTCACATTTCTGTTTTCCTCTCTCACGGTCTTGTCTCATTTCCATCATAATTTTCTCAAGGATCATTTTGCAACGGGCAAGGGAAATGTCTCTGCCTGAAATTTTTGTAGAAAGTGAAGTATTGTCATTACAGTCAGTGGGTTGGACAGTTACCATTACTGTTCCTCATTGCTGTTGTTTTAGTTTGTTTTTTTTTTTTCATTCGCTAGTGCATGTATCTTACAAATCACACTTGTAGATAGTCATGTGTCTTTCTTTAGATACACATTTAAGTTGTTATAGTAGTCAGTTATTGGGAAGTCAATACATTCATGTATCTTTGTCGATTTTTTTTTTTGTTTGTTTTTTTGAGGTAGGGTCTCGCTCTAGTCCAGGCTGACCTGGAATTCACTTTGTTCTCAGGGTGGCCTCGAACTCATGGCAATCCTCCTACCTCTGCCTCCGGAGTGCTGGGATTAAAGGCGTGCGCCACCACGCCCTCCCATTCATGTATCTTTGAATTTAGACAATATCAAAACACTTAGGGGGTTATTTGAATTATTCCTACAGGTATGACATAGGACATTTAAATGAAGATACATTTAACATTGAGTGTCCGTTCCTCCTAGTTTGAAGTTTGGGTATGCTTTCTGAATGAATAAACTAAATAGAATTTAAATTAGGGTTTCTTAATTTTAAATCTTAAATCTTAAAATTTGTTTTATTCCAGGTGGGAATGGACACATAAGATTATTATGAGGGATCAAAAAAATTCCTCATTTTAGAAAATCTGCTAGATTCGCTGTTATCTTTCATTCCTCAAAAAAAGAAAGTTTCTTATTCATTTGTGGTTTGAAACTGACACTGTATAGTAAAAATTAAAGAAGTTTACTAAACTCTTGTCCAGTTAGATCACCAGGTCTCTATTTTGATGTCCTTGCGATAAACTTAGACTGAGTTCTGGCAAAAATATATATATATATATATATTGAGGGCAAGTCCGTTAGGTTCATTTGGAAGAAGCCAGTATCAGAGGCATGTGTGGTGTCTGCAGTCAGTTCAAGTGCAGCGTGTGTTACAGCATGCCACACAGAGGACAATAGCCATCTGTGGGAAGGGCTGAAATATATGGGCAATTCCCATGGGAACGCCTGCAGCCCTTTCAGGCTGTGTCAAAAAGATGCTCCTTCAAAAGAATCCTTAATCCTTTCTTTCAAGGGAAAAGAAAAATCTATCTTAGAACTAACTAAGTTAGTTTGAAAGTTTCTAGTGCCTGAATGTGTTTAAGTTAGTCAATCTTTAATCATCTTTAATTCAGGTGAATAAAATGAAAATATTTTGATACACAGTCACGTTGTCCAAAATATAATACATAGCAATATTATTAACCTGAGTTGAATTCCTCAGAATAATCAGGCTTCCTGAGCTAATTATGTTTATTAAATCCTCCCCAAGCCCACCCAAAGAGCTTTAGGTTTTCTCCAGGCACTATCCCAGTGTTTAAGTCCTATGGTCAGTGTGCACTTTCATACAGCACACTGCATATGCACGAGAAAGTAATGACCATGAGTGTGGGTCACCTGGAAAGTCACAAAGAAACTACCTGCCACTATGAAACGGCACTACCTTCTGGCTAGTAAATATCAGAGTTAAGAAATATGCTATGGAAGACCCAAGTATTTGGATTACTCCGTCACACCGTATTTTGGCTCATTCTTCCTCTGTAAACAAACTCACTGTTATCGTTCAGCCATAGTGTGTTAAGAAGGACCACAGTATTTCCCCAAGGAATAGAAAGTTACCCAAAATATCCACAGAAACGCATACAAACTAGTGAAGTTTATATGTGACAAATAAATAAGACTAGGAAAAAAAATACAACTGAAATATACACATGATATAAGTGTGAAAAAATTAAGTGTTTTGTTTCTTTTTTGCTTAGAATACAATTTAGTTCTCAGTACCATCCTGTTTAATGGGAAACTTACCTATAAAAATAAAAGTACTCCTAGCCTATTATCCCAGTTACTTGGTAGGCTGAGGGAGGAAGATTACAAGTTCAAGGACAGCCTGGGCAGTTTAGCAAGAACCTGTGTCAAAAGTCAAAAGCTAGCTAGGGATATAGACAAGTGGACGGTGCCCACCCCACCCCTGGCAAATGAATGCTTTGGAGCTTATGGCTGAATTTCTTTGCTGGTTGTCTTATGCAACTTTAGGGAGGGAGGTTAATTCATCTGCCCAAGTCTACATTCACGTGGTGACGTAGCTGAGACCAGAGCCCATTGTGTCTTGGGTTCCCATAGGCTTACTCTACAGAGTACATAGCCTCTATCTACAGGAGTGGTATCGAATGTCCAACTCTGAGCCCTACATGCTTCAAAACATATAAGAACATTGTATAAAATAAAGCTTGAAAAAATCTAGGGCTGGAGGCTCAGCGGTTAAGGGGTTTGCTTGCTAAGCCTAATGACCCAGGATTTGATTCCCCAGTACCCACATCAAGCCAGATGCACAATGGCACATGCATCTGGAACTTGCTTGCAGTGGCTAGAGGTCCTGGTTTGTCCATTCTCTCTCTTTTTCTCTCTCCTCTCTCTGTATTTCTCTGCTTGCAAATAAATAAACCAGTTCCATGGAAGGGGGCCTTCGGTGGTATCTTGTAAGTCAGACAATGAATAAGAGAGAATTCTGGAGGATGACAAGATTCTCCACTTGATTAAATAACTCTTCCTGGGGCTAGTTGTGCACAGGAGGTTTGAACACCAAGTGTCTGTGGAAACACAAGACTATTCTCTTGGAGAATGGGACCCCAAAGCTATGTGGGAGACCCTCTGGGAGAGTGTGTAAACTAAAGATATCTGTAAGGTTGACCTGACCGAGAGGGTCCACAGGAACGAAGTGAGAACAGAAAATAAATAAATATAAATAAATAAGACTAAGTGTCTTCGAGTCCACGCTCAGTAGTTTCAGCAGTGGGAAAGGCTTAGGTGGCTTTTCTTGGAAGTGTCATTAAGTAAGAGAAGCATTTTCTGACTCTCTTGAGGCAGTATTTAAAAGGACAAACCCCAAATCTTTGGCTCGGGTAGATGGCCATGAATTCCTTCTTGGGTAGATGGCCATGAAGTCCTTCCCAGCAAGGGAAGGTGGAAGCTTGGGCACTAGCTAGCATCTTCCTGTAGCCTTTAAGGCTGCCCAGCATTAACCCGGAGACAGGGCGATGGCAGGGACAAAGGCTCCTGCTTGCAGTGGGGCGCTGGCCCGCAGGTCCTTCTCCTGGCTGGGAGCCCCAGCCCTCCCCGCCCGCTCTTCCAGGCCAAGTGTAGATTTTCAGGAACACAGGGCGTCCTGTCTCCCAGCTGGAAAACAGCTCTCATTTACCGCAGCAGCCTTTGTGCCGGCCTTGGAGGTGACTGTCACCTGACCAGCTGGGAGCTGCGGTGGCTCCTGGCTACATTCCTGGGATTCCTCCCTGGAGCCCCAGGACGCCAGGCCCCGGTTCCAGCAGATCCCAGCGGCCCCAGAAGCTCACAGGTAAACTGAGTTCGCTCCACACCCCCTGGCCTGGGCAGCTGAACGCAGCAGAATTCTTCCTCTTCTTGCCATGTCTGTGTCTTACTGGGAAAAGCTGGATCGTCAAGCTATACCTCCTTGAAAAACATCTAAATAGAGAAAAATAGGCCTGAGAGTCAAGATTACTTAAATAAGGGGGAAGGGTGCAGATTAGGAAGGAAAGAAATGAAAGATGAGGAGTGAAAAGGAACTTTTAGCAACTAGGTTTTTTTTCTTTCTGCCTTTCTTTCTTTCTTTCTTTCTTTCTTTCTTTCTTTCTTCCTTCCTTCCTTCTTTCCTTCTTTCTGTCCCCCCCTCCTTTCTTTGCTCCTCACCCCCCCCTTTTGGTTTGCTTTACCTTCTGGTGTTTAACCTAATGGGTCCTGCTCTCATATCCAGTTTAAGGTCAGTGGAAGAACTAAGAGAAGTAACTATCAAGCAAAGAGCCTGGAGCCTAGAAAATATTTGAATATATGCACATGTTTGTGCATGTGCACATGTGTGCTTCCTATGGACACACGCCTATGCGTGCATATAGGCTCCAGGTCTGTGACTCCCTTAAGGCAGAATTTGTTCTGGCTCTGATCATCTCTGTTGCAAAAGAAACAAGGAGAACCAGACATCTAAGCAAAATGATGACCAGAAAATAAATAATATGCTTTGCAATCCTTAATCAGAAACAGGTAGCTGAATGCAACTATTGGGGGGGGGGAGGTTGCTTCCTAAATGAGGGCTATGGCAAGGGAGGCAGCTCAATAATAACTGCTGTGCATGGTTCTGTGTGTCCGAGAGAGCTTTGTACCTGGAAGCCAACTGCTTTCGCTCATAACCCTGCAACTTCTTTGAGTGTCTGGGCTCAACATCAGTTTTCCATTGAATGAAATAGTCATAATAACTAGGTGACCCAATAGTTGGGAAAATATCAGAATAATGTGGGAAACATGACAGATACTCACTAAACATCAGCTGTTGGTGTGTAAGGACAATCTTTTCTGCTTATCATCAAAGGTTATAGCTGACACCCCTCTACCAAGAGGCAGATAAGGAAGAAGTGTAACACACGTATTTGATTGTAGTTTCTTGTGATGCAGGAGCTCTCAGATTGAAGATTTGTAGACCTGGAGTGAACAATCCATTTTTAAACTCATGTTCTATGAGGCAAGAACAGCTTTGGAGAAATATTACTAGATAGAAAGTGTCTTAATCTAATGTTAATAGGAAGCATGGGAAACCCAGCAGGCCTATCTGCTCCCATTCTTCTCTGTTCTAGGTAGTATATCTTCCTCCTGGTTAGGGCACAAGACCCACCTGTAACCCCAGCTACTCTGGAGGCTGTTACATGAGGGTCGATTGCTGGAGTCTGGGCTGGAGTTTGTTACAATCCAGTGTCTGCACTAAATTTGACATTAATATGGTGACCTCCCAGAAGCAAAAGTAGTTTAAAGAACTTCTTTTTTAAAATTAAGTATCTTTATTATCGATAATTGGGTACATTGTATGAGCAAATCTTGTGATGGTAGCCCCATTTCCCTCCTCCCTGCCCACAACCCACTGGGGACTTTCCTCAGTGGGCATACTGGATCAGTGCATGGGGTAGGGGGTTATGAACTGCACCAGAGGTATACAGTTTTTTTTTTCTTCCTGGTTGTGTGTTGTTGCTGGGGGCAGGGATGTCTATGGATATTGTCCCCCACCATGGCTCTTACACTCTTTCTGCCCCCTCTTCCGCTCAGTTCCCTGAGTCATGGTGGGTGAGTTTTAAGTCTGCTTTATTGTTGAGATCTTAAGTGTCTTTGGACTTCTGCTTTGGACTGTGTTGGGTTTCCTCCGTGTCTGTCTCCATTGTCCTCTCATGGGTTATCTGACTTGCTGTGGTGATTGGTCTGTTTATCTTACCACTTTCTCATAGGTTTCATTTGGGTCCTGTGTGATAGGCCAGGGGTGGTTCATCTCCTGCCAGGATGTCAGTCATCATCCCATGTCTTATTGGTGGAATTAGATTGTCCATGGCTCTTGCTGCTTTCTGAAAAATACAAACAGAATCTCCAATGGAGAGTGAGATTGGTATAGGTTAAATGAGAGAAACATTGTTAATTTGTTGACATTCAAATGGGTGTAGCCTCTCTGTAGATCTCTAGTTAGTGGGAATTTCCCCTTTAAACCCAGGTTCTTGGTCCCCATAGGATTTTGCCCTGGATCCCAGTTCCAGCTAAGGGTTCCTTGTCACTGAGCAGATCTCTTAGCTGATCAGTAAGCCATTGATTACCCTCCTAGATTGAGTGCCACTATCGCACAGATGAGCATTTCTTGACTTGCTGGTCTCTTCCACATGAGTTCAGCATTCTCATAGTATCAGTCTGTATTTGTGTATCAGTGATCTCTGCTTTCTCCAAATATCATTTGACCAATTTCCCCTGGCAGCTCATGTAGTGCCTTCCAGCACTATACATGCTATCATCTGGGACCTGATTACCATCCTGGAACTAGCAGGATCTCTCCGTGTTGTGTGATGACAATCTGTGGTTTCTTCAGCAATAGGGTCTTACCTATGGCCTGGGGCAGGTATTCAAAAGCTTTGACAAAATCCTGTCTTGTTTTGGACCTCATGGAGTTAAAGAACTTCTTAGTGGCTAGTTCCATTACAGAAAGGCAAAACCAAAAAAATTAGAGTAATATTTCTTGGCTTTATGGTTTACTTGGTGGTTGGGAGGGGGAAATCTAGTTCCATGACCTACCTTCGAGAAGAAAAATTCTAGTGTCTGTGGTTTGCCTTAGGAAGAGAAAGGGGAGCAGAAGATAGGACAGAAGGTCAGAGAAAAACTTTGTTCCTGGGCTTTTCACTTTGAGGTATTACTTTCTGAGCTCTAACAGCTTCATTATTTAAGAAAAGGATCATTTCCAGACTATCAGCTTTGATCTTCGATACAACCTGGTGAAATAGACTAGGTGTGCATTCAGCCAGTGTGCTGATGAATGAGACCGAGAAAAGCACGGAAGAAATTGGCCAAACTTGGCCTGGAATCTCATTCTCCCAAAAACATGGATATAGTGTGCCTTCCACACATGTAGATTGATAAATCTGCAGAAATATTAGCATCCTAAAAGATGTTGCTCTGTGCCACTGCCCTTTCCTATGAAGCCATTCCTTCTCATTTTCCCATAGGAGCGCCTCATTCTCTCTTGTATTTCCTCAATTTTTTTTTTTTTTGTAGTGAAAAGCTAGAAAACTTTCTCTAGATCAGCCCTATATTGTAGACTGGGGCATATATGATCTTTCCTCATCCAACTCCAACATATGTGAAAGTCCTTCAGTATGGGGGTGTGTTGGGGATTCCACTTAGTGCCAGAGGAGATGTTTTGCACATGAATGGGAATTTAGGAGCAGTAGCTGAAGTTGGAAGCATGAATGTAAGGCTCCATACCAGGCATGCTGGAAATGTGGACATGTGGAGAGTAACGGAGCTTGGGGAAAGTCTATAGGAGCTCCGATCCCGGCTCTGATGGGTTTGAAGCAACACAGTCTCTCTATAAAGTGCAGACATGGTCCCATGGTCAGGGTGAGCTCATTTCCCTCCAATGTCTGCTGTGCTTCTTTCAGGCTGAGATTGTCTCCGAAAGTGTCTGAGACTAAAGAAAGAAAGTGTTCAAGGGAAGATTTTAAAAAATATTTTATTTATTCATTTTCAAGCAGAGAGATACAGAAAGAGAGAGAGAGAGAGAGAGAGAGAGAGAGAGAGAGAGAAAGCACCAGGGCCACCACCTTGTGGGTCTGGCTCATGTGGGTACTGGGGAATTGATCCCAGGGCCTTAGGCACTGGAGGCAAGTGCCTTAACTACTGAGCCATCTCTCCAGCCCTCAAGGGAAGATTTTTAACTAATGATGTAAGGCATTTTTAGATAATGTAATTTACCCTTCCACATTTCCCTCACCCTACTTGTCTCACTCTCCCTGAAAGCTTCATCCACCACGCTCAGGTCATTTTCCAGAACTCTCTTTCTGACTTCTGCTCTCTGTCTGGCTTCCTCCCCAGGTCATAGATGGGCAAGTAAGTTGGAGAGAAGAGGCATTCATTTTCTTACATTAGGACCCTTCATGCCTAAATGTCTCCATCGCTCTGAGGGCATTGATAACAGTGGCCTCCCAACAATACTCAGCGGGTTTGAACTTGAAGCACTGGAGTCTCTGGAACCAAATCCCAACTCACTTCCTTGAAAACGACATAACTTGTAAGGCAGTTTAGGGTTAGCAGAGTTCAGGTGTCTGGCACCCCAACTCCTGGGTTAAAGCCCAAAGGAGAGTTGAGAATGGTTCCATTGCTCTCAAAACACCCCAAATTCCCTTATCACTTGGTCATATTATTTAGCTGCCTCATAGATTTCATCAGCAGAATGAGGGTGATATATTCTCTTAGTGTTCTTATGAGTTAAAACTTGCAAAGTGCCTATACCTAGCATATAAACATGACTATTTAAATATCAGACATCATTTCTTCTAAAGCTGGTAGATAGTATCAAAATTCACATAACTAATAATTTCTAAAATAGCCCATGAACTGTCCACTTGAAGTACCATGGGAAAATTGACTTGTCTCATGAAAGATTTGGCTTGTATCTAGAGGTCAAGGGTAGGAGAGAAAGCATCTTGGAACTTTAAAATGGCATTTGGTCTAGAGAGGTGTCCCACAACAATACTCAGAGGGGAGATCAGAAATACTCAAAGAAAGCACAGACCTCCATCTCTAGTCACCTTCATTCCAGGGAACACGTTCAGTGAAATGATAGGCAGGAGCCCCACGTTGCTCTTCCAAAGTAACTCACTCCAGGCTCTTACTAGTTGAGCATGTGGCTGCATGTGTGTAGATTACCTGCATGCATGAGGTGAGTCCACTGCAACCTGCGGAAGGCAAGGTCATTTACCTGAAATTGGAAAACTAGCCCTGAAGCAACTACTATGACATCTGGGGGAAGTCATTAAACCTCCTTGGATATTAAACGTTGGCTAAAGTTCCCACCAATGCAAATGGCTTATAATTTTATTAGCTTCAGAGGGAGGCTGGTGAGCATAATCAGGCGTCTATTTGTGCCATTGCTCTGCACTGTGGACTGTTCCATGAAAGGAGTGCAGGGCGACTTTATTGTTTCAGCTGTGGGAACTGAGGTAGGTGCCTGACGGCTTTCATGCCAGCGTTCAAATGCAGTTGTGTTTAAACGTTCAGTGAGGAGTTATTTAATCCATACACCTAGGCAAAGCCCTTTATCTTATGGCTATTTGATTGGAGAATGCATAGGGCTGAAGTAAGAATTGAAGTCACCTTTTGGACTAAGGGAAGTGTCCATTCCAAAATAATAAAGAAATCCAAGAAAGAGGGGGGACTGATTATCATGTCTGAGTTCTAGAAGAAAGGGCACCAGGTCTAAGATGTGTCTTTTGTTCCCTCTTTCTGTTTATTCTCCATTTCAGCTTGATTTCTAGGGGAATCTAGAATAGCGAGCACTGGTCATGTTTGCTGCTCAATAACTTCTTTCCTTGTGGCAATGGAAATAAAAAAGAGAAAACAGGAGAAAAGTAAGCATGAGTTGTGTGCTTCATTTTAAGATTCTGGAGATCAATTTCTGATAACTTTATAAGACAAAAAAAGAGATAAAGAGAGAAAGAGAGAGAGTCCATTTAAAGACCACTAGGTCTATGTACACATCTCTCTCTCTCTCTCTCTCTCTCTCTCTCTCTCTCTCTCTCTCTCTCTCTCTCTCTCTCTCAAAGGTCACAATCCTGACCTCATGTCATTCTCTCAGTACTTTGTCATTTGTTTCCTTTGCAGAGAGTGTCAAGGAAGGCCTCGGTGTCTGAAGAAAAATGACCTTTCATGGAATGAGGCTTCTCTTCTGCTGTATGCTTTCTTTTACTAACCCCTAAAAACTGAATATATGGGCCTGGTCTACAGAACGACAATCCATCAAACTCACCATGCATCAACTCTTCAGACTGGTTTTGGGACAAAAGGATCTTTCAAGAGCTGGAGACCTCTTCTCCTTAGATGACTCTGAGATCGAAGACAGCCTGACAGAAGCTCTGGAGCAGATTAAAGTCATTAGCTCATCTTCGGTAAGGAAATTGGTTTACAAATGAGCTCCCTCAAATGGCCTATTCAAGATCCCAGAACCAAAGATGGGATGGCCACTCTTAACTCTTTTCTGTGCTTGAGTTGCTGTAAGAAATAACATCAGGAGAGCCATTATCTCAGGACACCTTTTGTCCACTCATGGAGACTCAAATGCTAGAAACTGCAAAGTAGAGTGAAATATCACAAAATGGAGTGTTTAGGGGGTATTTTCATATCCATGGAATGACATGGAGAAGAGATATATACACATTCTAGAAAAGGCAGGCTTGGAAAGCTTCGCAGCAGTATCAGTAATAAGGCGGGGTCTAGGCTGGAAGCTAAATAATGAAAGAAGGTAGGAGGGTGCCTCCTGCCATGCTGGTAATGTGAGACACACACGACAGTGATTCTGCTGCCAGAAGTGACAGGTGCCCAGGGCTTGATAACACTGCTTCCGGTTACTTTGACATCACCTCAACTTTGTTCTTTTCTTTGCTTCATTTTCTATCCTCTCCCTGAATTTCATAATTCAGCTCACCCATTATGAATCCCAGCTGTGGTCAGACATATTTAAGGTTTCCTCTTCCTTTACTGCTCCATGTCAAGATTATATATTCTGAAAGCATTTCCCAAAGGGCAGGAATCTGGGGTACTCAATGTGGCGTGATGTTCACCTTGTTGGTTAGGCATGGACCCTTCATGAGACGGGTCCCACCTCAAAGGCCTAGACCACCAAGCACCTGCCACACCCTCACAACTCAATAATGTATCAGTGCTTGGCAAGACACCCATTGCAAAGGTGAAAGTGTGGGCCATGAGCCATAATGTACTGAAATGTCAATAGGTTCTATTTCAGAGGTGACGGCTCTCTGCCATGTGACATTCCAGAAAGACCCTTCCTCCCCAAGCTAACACGTTCTCTTGCTGCTCAACCTTAGCATGCAAAATGTCCCACTGACCAATGAAGTCATCGCCCACAATCCTTTTCTCAGATCATGTCTTTGATAGCAATTATATGTCCATACTTTTCTCCAGACCATTGATCAACTCAGTTGACTCAAAATACAGTTTTCCAGGTACATTTGCACTTTTTGAGTAGTATCTCTATGCTGATTCTAACAAACCCCTCTTGTAACTACTCCAGAAATAAACTGGTTGCATACGCCATTAATTTTTGTCTTTCTATTAGGAAAAACACAACCAACCCCCAAATATTCCATGATGTTCCATTATGCCAATCTCCACCAGGGGTCACTAGTAGCTGGTATAATCCTTTTATTCCTTCAATTGCTTTATCAGATGCAGAATTTTAGGGCTGTTTAGTCCTGCTGTATGTTCCCAATGGTTAAGGGAGGGCATTGGCGAAGGCCAATGGGGCACTGCCTTTAGGCATGCTGATGGAACGCTAAGCCCTCTGAATGAGCATCTTGCCCAGCTGGAGATGGAGAACTTTGTGCCTCTTTGCTTATTAACTTCTATCGCATCTCACTTCTCCCACTAATCTTCAGGGAGGAGAAAAACATGGATAACTTCAAATTCACACTTACGATGTTTGAGTCGATGCATGCTGGTAGCTCCTGCTCCTCTCTTCTGATTACTCCGCTGTCTGCTCCACAACATACCTGCCCATTGACTACGTTGTAGCTACCCCTGGTGACCAGGCCCAGGTCTTCTTTATTGGACTTTCTAATGACTCTGGATCATGGTAATAATCAATCATGTTTCTCAATTTCTCCTCAAGAACAGAACAAGGAGATGCTTCCTGAATGGTCTTTTCCAGACTCCTTCTGACATAGAAATTTCTTCAGGAGAATCCTGACAAATAAGTGGCCTCTTCCTTTGGCCCTCAGAATGATGAGGCTAAAGATCACTTTTGTGATTTTTTTCCCCCTCTCCACAATTTCCCTTTGTTAACTGGCCTCTTTCTATGGCAAGAGTCAATGTGTCCCTCATCAGGCCTACTTACCATTGATGATGGTTTCCTACCCTGTGCTGCCAAGGAAGGGCGGGAAGAATGGGACATTGGACCCAAGCTTGATGATCAGAATTGAATTCAAATCGCCGAGGGTGCTTAGTCATGTTGGTGGTGACCCAGGCAGGCAGCTCTTTGCTTCTTTGAACTTTGACATTGTAGTACCTTACTCCTATTTCTTCAAAGGCTGGGTATTTCAGCTTTTCCTTCACATCCGTGGGCCACCTCCTATTGTAATTTCTATTATGATGGCTTTTCCTATGACCAAGAATTTTGATGAAGACATAGATCCTCCACTGTTGGAAATTAAAGTAGTGACCATGTCCTTCCTTTCAAACCAGTGAGATCTTGTGCCTTGAGCTTTTTGTGCATTCTTCCTTGATCTCTGCTTTCAACAACCAAAGAGCCAAACCTTGGGAGAAGAGGATCAGGTTTCACTGGCTCCTCCCTTTCTAACTAAACCTTCTCAGAACCTGTGAGTTTTCTCATGATGAGGAAGGGGCCTGTGAAGAAAAGGCTATTTATTGGGAGGCATTCATTGTTAGCTTTAGAGAAACACAGCCATCCTGCTATCTGCTTTCTCACAATCCAAGAGAAGGATAAGCAAACATTATATTCGAAGCATTATTTGTTTTCTTGCTTGAGAAAAGCCTGGAAATTCCAAAAGGCACATTTAAATTCCAAAAGGCACAAAGCTTCAGTTGAAATCATGACTGTGGTCTGCTCTGAGATTTGGAATGTGCTAATCAACACCTCTCACTTCTACCCACTGGAAGCTAGCTGGGCTTGGGCATCTCCTTTGGCATTCACAAACCAAAATCTATTCTAATATATTTGACAATATATAATATATTGTCTATAATATATAGACATGGACAAAGTTCTATAAAGAGGGGTGGAGACACAGGTGCACCTGGTGGAAAACCCACCTTTGCAACTTCCTTTTTCAGCATCTTTGTTACCTAAGCATCCACACTTTCCTAAAGACTCTTCTTAAGTTTGCATGTAAAATGTCCCCCAGATCCTCATGTGTTTGTGACAGCCTCACTCTTAATTCCCAGCTGGTGGAACCTTGAGGAGGGGGAGTCATTGCTGGAGGAGGTGTGTCACTGGGTTGGGCACTGAGGTTTACTCCAGCTTCACTAAGTGCTCATGAGCTCACTGTCCCTACTCAATTTCTGTGGTTTTGAAGATGTGACAGATGCCCAGCTATCTGCTTCTGCCATGCTTTTCCACACCATAAAGAAACCTTCCCCTGATTCTGTAAACCAAACGTAACCCCATTCCTATTGATAAGCTACTTCTGGTCTGGTATTTTGTTCAAAGCAACAAGTAACTCACACACACACACACACACACACACACACACACACACACACATTGGTATAGAAGCTAATTAGAATTAGTAAGTAAATAAAAGTGTTCTAGCTATGTGCAATCCCTGGGACCATATGTGAAATAATGCTTCCATGACTAGAATAAATTCTATTGCATAGTACAAATTGACATCAAGAATTCTTGGAGGGAGATATGCATCTCAAGGAAAAAAAAGGGTTCTTTATAGAGATTAGGAAATCTCACAGTATAAAGTGTCATTACACACAGAGTACATTTTACTAAAGTGCATATGCAATATACCTGAGGAATTAGCACTGCCTGTAAGGGTGAGGCTGGGGAAAATGAAGGCTCAAAGCCTCTTTACAGGGGATTCGCATAGGGTTTGGAATCTGAAGTACTAGATTTGGAGACGAAGACCGCTACCTTTAGGGAACCTAAACTGTTCTCATTTCGTTTTATACCTGTGGCTTTCATGCAAATTCTTCAAACACATTTTTATCTAGAAACAATGAAATTAGCCAGCTCAAATTTGCAGAAGAAATTTTATGACTAATAAATAGGAGGAAACATAGTAGTAAACCCTACTGTTACTATATTTATATGGGGAAGTTTTTTTCAAAACAATAGATATATTTTATATTATGTCAATGCATTTTCATGTTTTAATTGTTGTTAAAAGGAACGTTATAAATAAAAAAAAAGAAAAGGCTGTACCACATGCTGGATCGTGATGTCATAAAGATAAGGTACCTTGGACACGAGAACCTAAGCATAAGAAAATGCTCACATTCTACATCATACACCCTCCTCCAGTCTGAAAAACTCAAATTTTTTTCAGCATGTGAGGAAAGCTATCCAAGCTAAGTACACGCACTACTTGGGAGCATACATTGCAGAGTCGTTTTATTTATTTATATTGAAAACAATAGCACGTGTATATCAGAATTCTTATGTTCCACGGTGCTGCTTTTCAGTCTGTTTGCTCAGCCTTTCTCTAGGAAGGGAATATTATTACTGATTATATGTCTTCATCTTCTGTTACTGCCACAGTACAACCTCCCTCCCTGAAATTCAGCCAATTCACCTGCTTCTGGATAGTGTCTTGGCATAGGCCTGCTCTGGCTAATCTCGCTCCGACAAGTAGACCTCATTAGCTGGATTCTCAAAGAGTAGTCGTGATTCCAAGTTCTTGAAGAATGCCTCATTGTAGATCCGAGTATTATAAGCATTCTCAATATTCTGCTTGCCTGGCCCTAGAGTCTTCTTAATTTATTATTGTAATATAGCATTGTCAGTTCTCAGAGCAGTTGCTTCGAGTCCCTGCTGATATTGGCGCTCTGCTTCTAAGATTTCTTTTTAGTGATAATACCACATATTGTTCACATGAGTCCTGTGATATCAGGCTGAATCAAATTTACCATTAGATAACTTAAAAATGTAAATGGATTATGATGTCACATTTTAAACCACTGCAAACATTTTCTTGTGTTTATTGAGGCCCTCGTGCCCAAGGGATCTTTTCTTTATGAGATCTTGATTCGGTCACTACTCCAAGCTTTGTAGATTCTGAAAATTTAGCAATTAAACCTCAAAAATTGCCTCAAAAATTACTCATAAGATTATTAGTCCTTCCTAGATTTCTCTCTCAAGTCCTTTCCCACAAGTCATTTCAATACATTGCAATACATTACAAACAGTTTGCCCTTATGTTTTGCTATTTCAAGGGAAGCAGCTCAATAATAACGGCTGTGCGTGGTTCTGTGTGTGACTATACAAGGTCCCGAGAGAGCTTTGTACCTGGATGTCAACTGCTTTCATTCATAACCCTGCAACTTCTTTGGGTGTCTGTGCTCAACATCAGTTTTCCATTGAATGAAATGGTCATAATAACTAGGAGACCCAATTTGACTTGGGAAAATATCAGAATAATGTGGGAAACACGATAGACACTCACTAAACATCAGCTGTTGGTTGTGTAAGGACAATCTTTCCTGCTTATCATGGCTGACACCCCTCTACCATAAGGCAGATAAAGAAGGAAGACATGTAACACACACTGACTCCTCACTCAAATTTCTCCCCAAGTTCTCAAACATACCTTTATTTCTTTTTTGTTTTTTTCTTCAAATCCTTTCTGGGCTACTTTTACTAATTTTTTTTCTCTTTTTTACTAACTTGATCTCCTTCCCTGGAACTATCCAGTAAGATGGTGTCTTTATCTACTATAAGGACTCAATATCTCTCCACTCTCTAGTTCTTTCGAACATTTTTTATAACTTTTATATTTTATTTATTAGCAGAGAGACAGAGAGTATGGGTACACCAGGGCCTGTAGCCATTGCAAAGGACTCCAGATGCATGCACTACTTGCACATCTGGCTTACACGGGCACTGGGGGATCGAACCTGGGTCCTTGAGCTCTGCACCTTAACCACTGAGCTCTCCCTCCAGCCCTTTTTCAAACATTTTTAAACAATGAAACAAACTGGACACATGGAATCACTCAATGTAAGATGTTAGACACAACTGAAATTCCCACATGACTCATCCAATACTATTCTCTCTAAAGTCCCTAACTTAACTGGTATCCTGTGGTATTCTCTCTCTCTCTCTGTCTGTCTCTTTCTCTCTCTCTCCTCTGCTTGCACATAAATAAAAAATATTTTGTAAAACCATCAATAACATTCCATTCCATTTCATGTCTTCACATTTTATAAATGTGTCATGGGCTCCATTAAAATGTTTTTGAGATGTGTCTGTTTTGGTGCGTGTAGCTCCATATACTTAACAGAGTTTTTGATAACATGACCCTACCACAATTTACTTACCCATTCTTTTGATTAACCTTGCATGTATCAGATTAAAGGAATACAGGGAACCTTCATGCATATACAGCATATACCATGTTAGTAATCTCCCCCCACCATGCTCCTCTGTCTCCCCTCCTCTGTTGCCCCTCCCGAATCCCTTCTTTCCAACGAATCATTTATCAGATTTTTAGACATATTTTCAATCTATGTGAAATGGCATGTAAAGTTCAACCATTTTTTCATAAGTTTTTTTTTTTGCTATTTTCCATTTGCTTTTCAATAAAGTGCTGGTTTCTGTTTATTTCGTTTCTCTGGTGGGCAAGGAATTGAGACAGAGTCCCAATTAGCCCAGATGGCCTCAAACTGGATCCTCTTGACTCAGTATCTTGAGTGCTGGAGTAACAGATGTTTGCCATGACACCTGATTCATTTTCTTCTCCTAACAATGTTTTCAATATTTCCTTGTTAATTAACGTTATGATATTAACCCTTTGTTCCCTATGCATGTCATATATCTCTGTCTCAGTGTCTCTTTGGGAAGTAACTCCAAGATTCTTTAAAACTGCTTTATTTTGTTTATATTCTCTAATCATTTTATATTAACCTCAAATTTTATGAATAATTCTGTCAGTGTGTTGATTGGAATTTTATTATATCTATTAATCAATTTGAAAAATATTGCATTACTATGATCCCTTTTCTTTTTACCTGTAGACATATTTCTATCTATCTTAAATGTCTTGTTAAATATATTTTAATGAAATTTTGTGATTTTTAATATTAAAGGTCCTAAGAATCCGGTATATCCTTTGCTAAATTTATAAGCATTTATTTTTTAGCTGAGACTATAAATATAGTCCTTTTGAAATTGTATTTCTCAACATTTTTGCAGGTGCTGTTGGCATAGATTCTTGTTTCATGATTTTATATCCAGTAAACTCACTCAACTCTTTTAAAATCCTAATAATTTATCTATATACTCATTTTTCAATTCATATTATTAGATGCCTTCTGTGTTCCAGATACTATATGGATTCTTGGACACAGAAGTAACATAAATAAAAAAATTCTGACATCACCATATATTTCTATTAGACAAAAAATAAAATCAATAAGGAAAATAGATGGTACATAACAAGATGGCAGTGAAGTGCTACATAAAAAGAAAAAAAAACAGGGGATTGGAAATTACAAATTTCATGAAGGGCCGACAAAGTAGACAGACCATACTGAGATGTTAACTCTTTAGCAAAACTTGAAAGAAATGAGGAGGCAGTACTCGTGGGTACCTGGGAGAATTCACTTCAGGCAGACAGACCATCATGTACAAAGGCCCTGAGACTATGGTATATTGTCTTTGAGGAATGGTAAGAAGACCAGTATGGCTGGAACAGTGGGTATCCAGAGAGAAAGAAGGCCTGGGTTTGAGTCCCTCACCCCAAAACAAAACAAAAGAAAATTTATGAAGATAAGTGTGGTGGTTTGATTCAGGTGTCCTCTGTAAACTTAAGTGTTCTGAATGCTTGATCCCCAGCTAATGGCGATCTGGGAATTAGAACCTTGTTGGAGGTGTGTTGTTAGGAGTGGGCTTACGGGTGTTAAAGCAGCTGCCTCTTGCCAGTGTTTGACTTACTCTCCTGCTGCTGTTGTCCACCTAATGTTGGTCAGGAGGTGATGTCCAGACTCTGCTCATGCTACGCTTTTCCCTGCCATCGTGGAGCTTCCCCTGGAGTCTATAAGCCAAAATAAACCCATTCCTTCCACCAGCTGTTTTGGTCAGGTGTTTTCTGCCAGCAACAAGAGCTAACTTCAGCAATGAGGTTAGAGGGAAGGGGGAGGCTGGGCTGTGTTGGACCCAGTGGAGCCACTTTGAGAGTTCTGAGCATAACTTTTTAAAGTTATAACTAATAGTTATATAGTAATTATACATAATAGTGCTGACATTTACACACACACACATAGAGTGTGTGTATGTGTATGTGTTTTGTGTGTCATGTATTTTGATCATTCAAACCACCATCTATAGGACCTTAGAGCACTTCAATGTCTATCTTGCGTATGATTTTAACTGACATTTTTGTTCTCCTTTTGAAAGTATCTTCAAGACTAGTCTTTAAAATTATTGACATAAGGGCTGGGAAATGGCTCGGTGGATAAGAATGCTTGCTGAGGACCTAAGTTAAATTTCAAGTATTTCTATGTAAAGTTGGGTGTGGCCATACCCTCTTAGAACCCCAGTGCTAAAGCGGGCAGAGACAGGAGGCTCTCTGGGGCTTCTTGATTAGTTGACCAAAAATGACCAACTTCAGGTTCATTGAGAGATTCTGTCCCAGATATCTAAGGTAGAAGAACAATCAAGAAGGATATTTGACACCCTTTCTGACCTTTGCACTTGGGCACATGAAGAGCACTTAGCACACAAACCACCCACACAGCAAAGTACTGGCACTAAAAACGCAGTCAAACGCCTTCTTAAAGTTCCTAATAGTCTCCTATTTCTTTTTCTCACCTTTATCTTTAGTATGTTTTTTTCTGAATCCAGTTCTGTTTGATGTATGTCCTAAGTCCCTTGAGTGATGATTAGTCTTGAGTGATAAAGTCTTTGTTTTCTGAAAAAGTCCTTATCTTTGACCTTACTTTGAATAATTGCCTGGACATAGATCTTTAGATTGGTAGGCAGCCTTTTAATTTCTCGATAATTTTAATTGTTGCTTGTGAAACCCATCATTTTAATTACCGTTCCTTTATTGTTAATCTCCCTTCTTTCTTTTTAATGTCTTCTCTGCCTTTGGGGTTGTATGATCTCACTGGTGTTCGAATGTGGTTTTATTGGTACAATCTTACTCTGTACTCATGGTGGCTTGTGAATCTGAGATTTTTTTTTATCAGTTTTGGGAAGTTCTTAAACATTACCTCAAACATTACCTTTTCTATCTAAACTCTCCTGTTTATTCACTCACTTATGAACCAAGAACTATTTGAGTGTATTTACCTTTCAACAATACTCTAAACATTGAAATTGTCAGAGTTCTTTCAAAAGCAGATAGAATTGCTGATCTCTTGTTCTGATAGTGTCCTCCATACTTCTTGATTTTTGTGTGTGTGTGTTTTCTTTTTTTTAAAAAAATTTTATTTAATAATTTTTAAAGCAGAGAGATACAGAGAGAGAGAGAGAGAGAGGGAGGAGAGAGAGAGAGAGAGAGAGAGAGAATACCAGGGTCACCACCTTGTGGGTCTGGCTTATGTGGGTGCTAGGGAATTGAACCAGGGGCCTTAGGCACTGAAGGCAAGTGCCTTAACCGCTGAGCCATCTCTCCAGCCCGTGTGTTTTCCATTTATGTGATATATTATCTTTATTTCCTCAGCTATATATTGTGATTCATTGAGTCTTTTCCAGCTTTTTGTTTATCTTTTGAGTTCTTTATTTCTAGATTGTTTTCTTTTTAACATGTTTCTTGTTCTTTTTAACTGTAATTCTTTTTTCTCATTCTTTTTTGTTTGTTTGTTTGTTTTTGAGGTAGGTTCTCACTCTAGCCCAGGCTGACCTGGAATTCACTGTGTAGTTTCAGGGTTGCCTTGAACTCACGGCCGTCCTTGGCAATTCTACCTCTACCACCCTAGTGCTGGGATTAAAGGTGTGTGCCACTACGCCAGGCTTCTTGTTCTTTTTAAAGTAGATTATTTTTTCAAAAACAAAAGAATTTTCTTATTGTATACCAAATAACTTTGAACATGTATTTTTATTCTTTGAGGTCAGAATTCCATTACCTGAAGGGTTTTTTTTTGGGGGGGAGTGAGTGTTTGTGCCTGGGTGGATGTATTGTACATATGTGGAAGCCAGGAGAAAACTTCAGGTATCAATTTTCAGGAAAAACATCCACTTTTTTTTAAATATATGGATGACAAAGTGTGTTCCTTGCTCATACAGAACTTTATGCTTTTGAATCTTTTTATTTATTTGTTTGCAAGCTGTGAGAGATAGAGAGGAGAGAGACCGAGAGAATGGGTGTGCCAGGGCCTCCATCCATTGAAAAAGGAACTCCAGATGTTTCACTACCTTGTGCATCTGGCTTGAAGTGGGTACTTGGGAATTGAACCTGGGTTATGAGGCTTTGCAAGCCTCAACCTCTGAGCCATCTCTCCAGCCCAACATCCACTTTTTTAAAACAGACTCTCACTAGCCTAGAGCTCACCAAGTAGAATAGACTGGCCGGTCAGTGAGCACCAGAGAGTTCCCTGTGTCTACTTCCCCAGCACTGGGATTACAGGTGCATGCCACCATGCCCAGATTTTTGCTAGGATTAGGGGGATTGATTGAACTCAGGTACTCACGCATTCTTCACTTGACCATTGAGATATCTCCCCAATCCTCTTCCCCCATTGCCTGAAATTTTAAATATTTGGTCTTGTCTGTGTTTAAGATATTGGTTTGTTTCCCTGAAGGTTTATATTTTGGGATTTTTTTTTTCTTGCAGTTCAAATAGGATTTTACTTGTGTGAATACTGAGTAGCTGAGTTGAGTGTTACCTCTTCTCCAAAGTAGTTTTGTTGGCTTCTGCCAGAAACCCAAATGATATTAGCAACTATGGAACCACTTGCTGTGTTAGTGGTTGTTAGTGTCTTGGCTTGAGAGAGGCCTGAAATGACAGGATAAATGACACAGTTTATATTCATGTGCTTGTAAAGGCAGAAAGTGCACTAGACATATGAGACTGTTCGTGAGGATGCAAATGTAGAATGTAGCTCTTACAGGACAGTATTTTCTGTGGGCTTAGGATATATACATGAAGTGATTGTGGAATAAATGTGTTAAAATACCAATCACAGAGAGAAAGATTTGTAACTCACTATTATAAACCCAAAGCCTTCTTTTGGGGTTCTGGTATCCCTAGTGGAAATAATTTGAAGTAATAGCTAATATGCACTCACTAAGGGTCCAATGTTGCTGTAAATCCTCTCCAACTAGTGATGCTAGTCCTCAACCCTAAGAGGTAGGTAATAGCATCCCCTGCTTTACAAATTAAGAACCTCGAGACAGTGAAATGAGTACCAGAGATTGCAGAGTTTTAAGAGCAGAACCTCATATTCAGCCCGGCAGTCTGGCACGGTCCTGGTTTGGAAGCTCAGTGCCATGCTCTTCCTGAAGGAGGAGAAATGATGCCCTCCTCCGCCTAGGGTTACACATTCTTCTCTTTCCAGTTTCTCTTCCTGGGACATGTCTACTCTTCCCATGGCTTCATTTCAATTTCATGGCCCATTCTTCAGTTCATTCCATTCACTCATCCATTCAGTTCGTTGCCCATTCTTCCCTTCTGCTTCATTTCAGAGTTCTGCCAGTGAGCCACTCCTGAAGACTGTGGTCACCACAGCGAAGGGTTGATGCAGTATGCAGTGTGGTGGGGTGTCTGGCTGAGTGAGGGCAAGCCACCTCGTGGCCAGACCAACACCATTTGTGGCTTTTTCACTGACCTTCTTCTTTCCTTTGACATCCCATCTCTTTAGGATAAATTATTTTAAAATTGGCAATGACCAGGTCACTGGGAAAATAAATCTCAAAACTAGTGTGATGAGTTTGGCAAAAGAGATCTGATGGCAGTTAGAAGCTGCTCATCCTTACATGCATAGATACCTACCCAATAGCAAGTGAACACACACACACACACACACACACACACACACGCACACGCACGCGTGTGCGCACACACACACAGACACACACACAGTCCATAAGAACACTGGAGTGTGAGTCAAAAAAAATCTAATTGCAAAGCTGACCCTTCACCAAAAATAAATAAATAAGTCATTCAATTACATCAATAAAACATGCTAATTATTTTTAAGTATTTTATTTATTTATTGCAAGCAGAGAGAGAGAGAGAGAGAGAGAGAGAGAGAGAGAGAGAGAGAGAGAGGGAGGGAGAATGGGTGCAACAGGGCTTCCAGTCTCAGCAAACAAACTCCAGATGTGTGTGCCACTTCGTGCACCTGGCTTCATGTGGGTACTGGGGACTCAAACCCCAGGCGCTGGTCTTTGTAGGCAAGCACCTTAACCACTGAGCCATCTCCTCAGCCCAAAACAGGCTAAATGTTTAATCATTTGGAATATTTATTTCAAGAATAATCATTGCTATATAGTTCTTTCCTGTTTCAGAAGAAAATATTTAGGGAGCAGAATATTTTTTCTTCATATCATGTATAAGATTAGAGTACATAAAAATTTTAATATTTCTTCTTTTTTAATAAGGTGCTACGAAACAATAAATTCCTAGCTTCAAGCAGTTCACAGTAATATTAAAGTTCACAAATAGCATACTTGTATGTAGCATTACAATATGTGTTAAGTATAGTTACACAAACATTATGAAGAAACTTATCCTTAGGGGTGGTTACTCAGTTTTCCTAACTAGCTATCTAGACTGCTTAGTGGCCCACTGACATTACCATGCCCACACCAACCTCACCTCAACCCCCCTCCAATATCATGAACTTTGTGTAATAAGGTCCCTTCCCTATGGAAAGAGCTTCTGTCAATAATTTAAATTAAAGCAAATAATTTGAAACAAAGCCACACCACATATTCAAACCTACTACACGGACTTTTCTATTGCACTAGGAGGCTACCAGGCAAAGCCTGGGAAAGGATAC
>PVHP010022693.1:0-28120 GCA_004024765.1 Zapus hudsonius
GAGGCGAGCAGACGCGTGTTGTTAATCCATGTGGTTCTTTATTCTACTCTAACTCTAGGGAAAAGAGGGTCTGGGGCATGGCAAATGGGGAGGGACAAGGTTGATGGGGTGGGGAGTTGGCAACCTGTACAGGGATAGGTGGGTGGGACAGGTGGGTGGGGACAACCTGAGAACACCTCATTGGGGTTCTGAGTGGCGGAAAATACGTGCTGCCAGCCACGGCAGGGATGGATTCAAGGAAGTTGCTTAAAGCTAGTCCTGCTGAGATGGGGGATGCTGGTTTCGGGTGGCCAGCACATGGGGGTGGGAGCTAGGGTGGGTGGAGCTGGGAAACGCCTACCGGATCACCGGGGGTTTCACCTCCTCATACACCTTTGTTAACCCTTAGCTCTCCGTGCCCTCAGTAGCAGAGCCAATAATTAATGTCCAACATCTACTATCTTTAAAAAAAATGGCCTCAAGTGAGCATGCTAAGAATGTCCCTACCTGTATATGAGTATGTGTAGGCATCCTAAATAAAATCCCCATGCTTCCTCTGTATCTTACACTTGGAGATGACCTCAAACACTCTCCTCATCTGCTAAAGGTAATGAATCTTCTCCATTCTTTTATGACTTGGCTTTTATTTGGGTTTTGCTTTCACCAAGATGCATTTGGTTATAGGAGAGCTAAAACAGTAATCTACTGTGAGGATGTCTCAGCATTTAAGAGCTCTTACTGCTTAAGCCTGAGGTCAAGGGAAGGCCTGAGACTTCTGAACTTCAATTCCCCCAGAATCCACATAACAAACTGGGTGTGGTCACACACAAATCCATAATCCCAAATTAAGAGACCTAAGAATCACTGGAGCTAGTTTACTAAAAGCAGAAGCTCTGGGTTGAGGGAGAAACCCTTTCTCAAGGAAGTGTAGGAAGTACAAAGTTGAATGATAGAGAAGGGCATGTGAAATTCTGCTCTGGCCACCACATGCACACACACACACAGTGCAGGTATCTGCACATACCCATGTATACACTACATATATACCACACAACATGCATACTACACACACACACACACACACACACACACACACACACACACAGAGTAAAACAGTAATAATCAAAATAGGCTTGTTTCTATAGGCTGGGACTTGGGTAGGAAAAATGGGACAAAAAATTGATTATTTTTATGTGTCTTTCTTTGCTTATTGTGTTAAATATTTTCTCTGTGTGTGTGTGTGTCATTTAATATGCGAAGAGACAAGAAAGGGTAAGGTTTCCCTTTTATTTTTGCTTTGCAGTTGTTCCCCAGTTTCCCCAGTTTTCCTCTCCTCCCACTGCTGTGACACATTCATTACCTATAACCACAGGTCCTCTGGGTCCATTGCAAGTCTTCATCTCTTAGTGTGTCTCCTTTGAAACACAAATCTTTTCTCCTTGGTCAATACCTGGAAAATTTCCTCGTTGTTGTTAAATTACCACCTTTAGTTTTACTTGCTATCTATTTACTTAACCTTTTTAAAAAATTATTGGAGTTTGAGGAGATGGCTCAGCAGTTAAAGGCACTTGTTTATAAATCTTACCTATCCAGGTTCAATTTCCAAGTCATCCCACATAAAGCTGAATGAAGGGCTTTGCAGCAGTAAGAGATCCTACTACACATGTTTGAATGAATGAATGAATGAATGATTTTTGAAAAACAAAGATTTCGACAACTAAAAAATTGACAATTTTTTACATGGATAAAATGTATTTTGATCCTAACCTCCTCTCATTACCATGTCTTGTCCCCCCTCCACTCCACCTTCCATTGAACCCTTTCTTCCTCCCAACTAGTCCCTCTTCTATTTTGATGTCTGTCTTTTTTTCTTGCATATGTGTGACTCACTGAGTTGAATTAGGTTTACCTGCATGATCATGAGTGGTTTGTTATCTACCAGAGCACACACAGTTTACCAGTGACCGTATCACTGCAGAAAATGTCTCTGATCCCCCAGTATTAACTTCCAATAAGTCCTCATGGAATGATGGGGGTTCCCATGCCTTTCGCCCTCATCCATGTCAAATGTATATGGGCTCAATACTGTGTGCATCCATTGCAGATAACAACAGTCATTATGAGGTCATAAACACAACAACTTCTTCATGCCTGGAAGATTCCACTTTACAGTACCCAATCCCATCCCTTGGTTCTGACATTCTACCCCCTCTTCCACCATGTTCCATAAACCTTTGATGGTGTGACATAGATGCTTCATTTAGTGCCAAGAACTCTGTAGTCCCTTATTCTCAGCATTCTGATGGGATTTGACTCTCCCTGGTAGTCACTTCCAACTACAAAATGAAGCTTCTCTAATAAAAGGTGAGAGCAGCACTAATCTATAGGCACATATAAATATTGAGAGGGCAACTTGATAGGAACATGTCCATTTAGCCAAACAACAGTAGTAGCTTCCCCCCTAGGTCCCATGACTTTCTAATCCATAGACCTTTGCCTACGTTTTCAGCTCCAGACATGAATTCTCTCCCATGAAGCAGGCCTCAAATACAATCATAGGGCAGTTGGTTGCCCCCATAATAGTCATACTATAATTGCATCAAAGGGTACAATAAAGTGCCATGGGCATATGGTGGATGGTGGGTTGTCTGTGTATCTCACAAGATTCACTAATGGTTATAATGGTTGACTTTTCTCCCTTGGAAGCCTGCCTAGCATCTTCTAGCATGATGGCATTCAACTAGCAGGGAAGAGACTTCCAGCTCAGTTCTAGCTTGATCTCTGAAGTGTCCTTCAAGCAAAGCAAGTGGTACTTTCAGCAACAGGATAACCAAGAGCACTTGCAATAGCTTGTTGTGATGGTCAAGTTTTGTTGTCAACTTGACTTTTTTAGTAATCTTGGGTGGGTCTCTGAAGATATTCACAGTAAGGCACCCTCTAAGTACAGGGAAGGATGTAAGGAAGCTCAGGAGAGCTAAAAGTGAACATCCTTTCCTGGGAGAGCACTGCAGGAAGGGAATTCCAGAGACTCGGAAAGCCAACAAGTTTGGGATAGGGTAGCAAGACCCTGCCCTAAGGCTTTATAAAGGGGAAAGAAATCTCTCCCCTACCCTACCTGTTTTATTAGTGTGTATATGGTGTTATTGATAGATTTCTCTCTGTGTGTTGACCTGTGAAAGGGGGCCAGCCTCTTTTGCCATTATGAAACATCCCCTGGATCTGTAGCTTCAAGAAATCCTTTCCTCCCATAAACTGTGCCTAGTTTAGAGACTCATCCCAGCAGTGTGTGGTTGACTAGGACATTTCTGGTACCAGCAAGTGTGGTGATATTGGCTGAGATGAGTCTGACTCTGTGGATTTTGGTCTTCTGGAACTTGTATGCTGGAGGAATGGACACAGACTTGGTACTTGTAACTGAAGATGCCTTCCAGAGTGGTAAGACAAGTGTTATGGACTAATCTGGTAAGAATTTAGAAATGCTAAGTGTAGAGAGAATTGCATTTGAGGCTTGGCTTGTGAAATTTCTAAGGGGAAAGAGATAAGCAGAAAACTGTTTAAGTAATGGACTGATATGTTTGGAGAATAATATGAAACTGAGAATTTAAGATTTAGGGTTGTGAAAAGCTCAAAGTAAGTTTAATTTACTGGCACAGAGACTGGCTTTAGGTTACTGAAGCTACTATTGTCAACACATTATGAATCCTAAAGAAGATAGCCTAACTTCTCTATATTATGACAATGGAAAGGATGTCTGAGATGTTTCCACCCAGGAAGGACTGAATGATGGACTGTGAAAACTCTTTTGAAAGGAAATAGCTGAAAGGAAGGAATCTGCTCTTCAAGGTTTATTTTACCCATGAATTAACAACATGGCTGTGTCATGCATACCTGGTATTGCTTTTGGATACATGCATGGAATGGGTCATGAAGTAGACATAGTTCCAGGAGCTGCTGATAAGATGCAGTATATGCTGGGTATGAAGTCCCTGATAAGCCATTGAAGCCATTGGAAGGTGGACCTTACTTTGCAATGAAGAACTAAAGATGTTTTGGGTATACAAGAACTGTGCATGGAGTGCTGTTGGCTCAAGATGGAAGTTTTCCCTAGCTACTCAGCCAAGTTGGAGAGGTTGAATTGGAAAATCTGGATATAGTCACTGGTTGTGATATTGTACTTGAACTACAAATGTCTGATGTTTGCCTAATGGTTGTTAAGATTTCATTGGTCCAGTCACTCCTCGTTATGTCTCATAGCAGATGAAAATGCTTATTCTGAGCCATTATATGTAAAAAGGATATAATTTGTTATGATTTTACAGAACTCACAGGTAAGAGACCTTGCCTTGTGTTTGGGGAAAATTATGTGTTTCTAGTTGTACATGATATAATTATCTTGTTACTGTCTTCATCTGGAAATTAAGTATGATATAAGGAGATATGGTTTGATGTCAAGTTGACAAGGGATGGAGTCATGATGGTTAAGTACTGTTGTCAACTTGACCTTTTTGGTACTCTTTGGTGGGTCTCTGAGGATGTTCACAGGAAGACAGCCCTCTCAGTAGGATAAAGGATGTAAGGAACCTCAGGGGAGCTAGAAATAAACATCCCTTCCTGGAAGGACAGTGCAGGAAGGAAATTCCAGAGACCCCGGAATCCAACAAGCCTGGGATAGGGCTGCAAGACTCTGCCCTAAAGGTATATAAGGGGGAAAAATCTCCTCTAACCACCCCCCCCGGCACCACATATTTTGTTAGTGTGTGTTTGGTGGTATTGATGGGTTTCTCTCTGTGCTTTGACCTGTGAAAGTGGACCAGCCTCTTTTGCCATTATGGACCTTCCCCTGGATCTATAGCTTCAAGAAGTCCTTTCCTCCCATAAACTGTGCCTGGTTTAGAGTCTCATCCATTGAAGTGTTGCTGACTATGACACCTGCATTGTTTTGAAGGCTTCAGGCATCTCCCAAAACAAAAATTAAGTGACAGATATCCCACTCCTGTCACAGGGATTTTTCTAACTTTTCTTTACAAAAACTAGTAAAATTTAATCTCTTCATAATAAAATTAGTTACTTATTAGAAGAAGGATGTGACTTTCCTATTTTTAGGCCCAGCCAAATTGAGTGAAATGCATGCCAGGATGGGGTCTCCCCTTGAGTCTGTAAGCCTAATAAACCCATTCCTCCACAAGCTGCTTTTTTCGTGGGTTCTTTCTGTGCAACAACTAGAAAGCTGACTGCAACATCCACACACAAAGACTAGAAACACAGCAGAGGGTATGACACTACAAAATGCTGCTCTTTACATTGCTTGATGAGTGGCTCTGTTCAGGGTCTTTGGTGATGAGTAGGATTTAACTTCATCAGTCCTAAAAACACAACCAGAAGAGAACAGGTGGTACCTTCCACCCAGGCAATCACCTCCTTCAACCCAAAGGAGAATCATGTTTATCACCTTGTCCCAGGGCTAATCTACCATTTCCCACATTAAGCAAATTACTCCACGACTCACTCATTTGAGTTCTCCCCAAAAGAAGTCCTCTCTGTAGTCACTACAAAGCAGAATCATGTAAAATCTCTTTCATTTTTATACCACTTTTTGCATACAAAATCCCCTCACATGAATTCCCACTAGCTGTGTGAGATTAACAGAACAGGTTGGACAGTAATCTTAAACGGTAAGAAGAATTAAATCCTTCCTTCCTTCCTTAACTTGCTTTTTTCAGGGTATTGATCACAGTACTGAGAAAAGAAACCAATGATAGATGATATACAAATGGGTGCTAGAAACATTTAGATCATAGATAGATGATATAGACAGTCCCTCCTCTCTCCCTTCTTCTGACTGACACGCAGCCGTCCTTCTTGGCTCAGCTCAGCTTTCATTCTTTTTTTTATTGTCCATAATCAGTTACATTATTTAGTGGGCAAACAATGAGTTGTTATCCCCAATTCTCCAATGTTCCCCACCCCCATCCCCAACCAGCTGGATATCCTCCTCCGTGGGTCATCTGTATCAGTCCTTGTGACAGGGGACCATGGATAGCCTAGTATTCAGCCAGGTTCTCCTGGCCCTAGTATGTTGTTACTGAGGGGTGCCATGCCTCTGGATAGTCTCCTCCACCACGGCTCTCACAATCTTTCCACCCCCTCTTCTGCACAGTTCCCTGAGTCGTGGTGGATGAGTATTAAGGCTGCTTTATTGTTGTGAGCTTCGGGGTCTTTGTGTCAAAAATCATTGGTTTCTGTCTCACTGGATGGGTCCCACTGTTCATCCCATCATTCTCTGTGGGGCTCCATATGGATCCTCAATGATATGACTGTGGTGGCTCCTCTCTTGCCAGGATCTCAGCTATTAGCCTACGGTCGGTTGGTAGGGTTAGATGGGCCCCAGCTCTCTTACTGCAATCTGAAAAACACAAACATAATCTCCATCGGAGAGTGAGGTCAGTGTAGGTTAACAAATATACACAATTCTGGATTACCTAGATTCTATTTTTAGTAGCCTCCCCGTCAATCGCTCCCATATTGCATCTTGTCTTGGGAGCCCAAGAGTACAGGATCTGGTACCTATCGCCCTGCAACCCAAGTTCCAGACAAGGGCTCCCCCTCACTGAGTGGAAAATTTGGCCAAATTTGAAAGTTGTTGCTTGTCTCCCCCAGACCCAGGCTTCCCCATTACACAAGTGCTCCTTTCTTGGTTCACTGTTCTCTCCCATTAGGAGGTGTGGTCAGCCTACTCATGGCCACAGATAGTGTTTCATGTCAGTGGTCTCTGTTTACTCCAGCTGTTGTTGATCAGTTTCCCCTGGCAGCCTGTGCAGTGCCTTCCAGCACTACACTAACTGCCTTCTGGGAGCTGGATACCATTCCAGACCTCGAAGTATCTCTCGATGCTGGTCTATAGCATTCTGTGGTTTCTTCAGCAACAGGGTTTTGCCTCAGGCCTGGGGAGGGAACTCAAGGGCTTTGACAGAATTCTGTCTTGTTGTTGGAGCCTCATGGGTCGCTTTAGTCAACATCTCAGTGAGGGAAGGAACCGGTGGTTGGAGCCAGGGGTTGTCAGGCTGATCTAATTGTTCACAGGCTTAGACTCTCTCCTCTAACACTCATGGCCCCTCTTGCCAGTCAACTCCCACTACTTTCTCAATAGGTTACAGTATGCTCGTGAGGATTTTATGTTTTGGAACCTAATATGGTTTAATCTCATGCTTAAGCCATCCCACTCCCCCCATCCCTTACCAGTCATTCATAACGTCTCACTTCTTTCTACTAGTCTGCGTAGAGTTTATGGTTATCCTGGTTAAGGACCACATATGAGGGAGAATATGCGGCGTTCGATTCTCTGTTCTTTTGAGTGTTCACTTAGTAAGATCTGCTCGAAGTCAGACCAATTTTTCCTAAATTTCAATTCAGCTCAGCTTCCAAGTCTTAACAAAGTCCTCCTTAACCACAATTCATGCTAAATCTCTACATTGTGCCCTAACTGCTTCTAGCTTGAGTTAACCACACTGCATTGTTCATGTTTATGTTAGTGGTTACTGGATTTGTCTCCTTTTAGTCTATAAGCTGTTTGAGGAAGGGGATACATTCTATTTAACCTCAACTCTGGTACAGAGTAGGGACTTACTGTATATTTAATGAATACATGGAAAGACATGAATTAGATACACATGTTTGGATACCTTGTCACTATTTCTTAGACAAATGACCCTGAACTAATTTCATTTTTCAAATAATGTGAATTTCAGACTCATATATAAAGAAACTGCTGCCTAATTTTCAATGTGGTTGAGAGAATTAAGAGTTTATGGGGCTGAAGGTAGGAAACCTTGTATCAGGAAGTCAGCTCTCTGAAGGTAGGGAGTCTTTCATAAGGTGAACAAAGGGTAAGGCCACTTCCACTTGCTGAGATCAGGGAACCTGGTGCCAGGAAGCCAGTTGTCTTAGGGTAGGGAGTATTTTATTGAGGAAGCCAGCTTGCTGAGAGCAGGGAGGCTTTTGTCTGGGGACCCAGTTTTCTGAGGGCAGGGGCCCTTCTGCCCGGGACCCAGCTTGCTGAAGGTATGGAACCTTGTGCTGGAAAGCCAGCTCTCTGAGGATAGAGAGGCCCTAGCCACAGCACCAGTGTTTGGCATGGAAGAGCTGCACACCCTGCCACCTGAGCCAGCATGATAAACAATGGAGGGAAGTCACTATTCATACTAGCTTCACAAAGTCAAAAGCCCATAAGGAAGGCTGGTGAGGAGTATTGCATGTTAGGGCTCCGGGGAATTTGGGGACATCAGTGTGTTTAGGGATGAGGCACTCCAGGCAGGTAAGTAGCATGGTGAGTTTGGGCCTAGGGCTGTTAGTGATTTTGGGGCCTGTGTACCCTGAGTTGGTGAGGGGCAAGGTAGGTTTGGGGCCTGTGTACCCTGAGTTGGTGAGGGGCAAGGTAGGTTTGGGGCCTGTGTGCTCCAAAGCAGGCAATGAGCTAGGTGTGTTTAGGACCCAAGATCCAGGGGTAACAGCACAAGTGGTGCCTGTATACCCTGGTCTGATGAGGGGACCTGAGCCTGTGGAGCCTGAATATTCGAGGCACCAATGTACTTGGTCCTGGGTATTCCATATCATTGAAGAGAGGGGTATGTTTTAGGTCTGTGTCTTGGGACACCAGTGTATTTGAGGCCTCTGAAAAAGATGGACTTGTGAGGGGTTCTGTGTGTTTGAGCCTGGAGTGCACACAGGTCTGGGTCCTGTGCTTTGGGGCACCAGGGTGTTAGGGCACTCTACCCTAGATTGTAGAAGGGAACTGTTTGGAGCCTGGTCACCCACTTTGTGCTGTTCCAAACACATCTCAAGTATCAGCCACTAACTCAGATAAGCTTGTAACCTCTTGTAACCTCTACAATATCCACACCTGCCAATATCCCATAGTAACCCAGCTCAAATCAAAAACAGATCAATTACTAAAGAAATAAGACTTATATAACTCTTAAAACCTACCAAAAGAACCACACCCACTTTTGAGCACCCACAGAATGCCTCCTTTCTTCCTCAACTAGAAAGCAAAAGTTCTCTGGCAGGTACCTGCTAGGAGCGTATCTACAATTCCCCCAACAGGGATACAGTAGGGGAAGAGGATCAAGTAGTATTGCTGTGGAAACCCATAAGCCCCAGTGGCACAGTGGTGAATACAGCCAGAGAAGTTCACTGACCTTCAAAGCATCTTATGTATCAGCCATCTGCCCAGAACTGCACACCCATAACTTTTACAACTCACACACCTGTGGTTATACTATCCCAACCCAACCAGAACCCAAAACATAATACTCACTAAAGAACCTACAAGGGCTTATATTCGCTCCCTCAATCATTAAGAAAATTAGGCCCCCCTCTAATTCCACAATGGAACTTGCCACTGAAAAATGTAGGGGAGACCACAGAATTACAATCCTAAAATGAGAGTCAAATAACCTCAGGTCGTAACTGCAATGAGACATTGACCAAGATATTGGCTGAGTGGAAAACAGTCAAAAAAACACATAAATGACATGGAACTCAATAACACAAGCTTCACCATCAGACTTAATTGAGGAAAATCTGACCAAATTCAAAAGAGCTATAAGTGAATTGAGGGTAAGCCAACAATTGGACAAGCTCAATAACCAGCTGATTAAAATCAATGAAGACATAACAAAATGCAGGAATGAATTCCAGGAAACATTAAGAAAAACAAAACTAGGGATTCCGGTTCAAGATGGCTGACTAGCAGACACGCCACATCCCTCGGGAAACAAGGGTCAGGGCTTTCAGCGGAGATCCAGGTCGTGGACAGAAGCTACAGTCACGCTCTGAGCTCCAGATACCTCCTAACACAGGATTCTCACCACTGGAAACCTCCATCGAGGACCAGCGCTCACCGGAGGCAGTGAGTTGTCACGAAACGGCAAGCCCGGCCAGAGCAGCCTCAGCCTGCGGGCCGACAGAGGTTTTTCCTCGGCCTCTGCCGGCTTCCCTTGGGTTCCCTCCCTCTGCGTGTTCGGCGTGTCTATCCCGTCCCTTCGGAGCCCTCAGTGTTTCTCATTTTCAACTTTTTTTTTCCTTTTTTTCTTCTTTTTTTTTTCTCTTGCTCCTACGTAACCCCTCCCCCCATCCTCCTGGTCTCTAGCATATGTCCCACCCCTCCAGGTCCTTGCTAATCCATTTCCTTGCTTAATTTTTTGTTTTTGTTTTTGGCCTGCTGATTGGGACCTGGGCACATACGTGGCCCCTGCCCGGCCCCTCCAGGCCCTTGCTAATCTATAACCTTGCTTACTTTTTTTGTTTGTTTTGTTTTGGTTTTGACCTGCCAACCAGAACCCCCGGGCTCCAGATCTCCAGCACATCTGCCCCACCCCTCTAGACCCTTGCTAATCCATTTCCTTGCTTACTATTTTTATTTGTTTGTTTGTTTTGGCCTGCTGACTGGGACCTGGGCTCTTACAGAGCCCCTCGCCCTGCCTCCACATCTCCAGAGCATCTGCCCAGCCCCTCCTTTCAGGTTTTTACCAGTCTTTTTTCTTGTTTACTCCTTTATTTTATTTTATTTTTTATTTGTCCTCTTTTATCTCTTCCCTTTTCTTTTTCTTCCCTCCTCTGTGGTACTTTCTGCCCACCAAATCCTGAGGCATCCTTGAGACCTTACCCCTATGGTTTTCCCAGCCTGTCTACCCCTGCAGTTTCCCCAACCCCAGCTCCCCACGGTACCCCAGACCACTGATTCTATGTAATCCCCAAACGCTGGTCCCTGAGGTATCCTCAAGCTCTGGGTCCTACAGTTTCCCCACGTGCCCGCCAGCTCTTGTGGTTTGCCCGCAACCTGGTTCCCACGGTTTCCCCATGTGATAAATAGTCCCTGGGTGGCAGTAACAGGCAGCTGTCACCCTACCCTATCGTACCTTAGCCCTAAGGGGCCCCGCACCCCCCTAGCAGGCTACATAAGACCTGGTATCCCCCTGTGCCTACTTAGTCCCCACAGCCCACACCCTCCTCTAACAGGGTACCCCCAGTATCACCATCAAAGTCCAGCCAGTGATCTGAGGGCACACACACAGACTAAACAAGTGAGTGCCCAACCCTACCTGTGGAGTCCAGTGTACTCCCAGAACACACTAGCAAAGTGAAATCAGATCAAAGGCATCCCACCAATCACCTCAACTGGAATCGAAATGGGCAGACCTCAACGCAAAAATATATCACCAGCTGAGGAAACCATGCCAAATGGCAACAACGATGCCACCAAAGAGAGTGAGCAGAGGCAGGCCCAGGAAGACAAGACAATAAACCCTGCTCATACTGGTACAGATCTTGAGGAAATCTTAATGTCAGTCATGCAAGCAAAGATGGACCAACATATTGAAAAAGTTCGAAGTCAGCTCATTAGCTTTGCCACGAGGCTTAATATAATTGAGGAGAACCTAAAGGACTTCACAAAAGACATAATAGAACTAAAGACAAACCTTCAAACTGAAGGTATCAAAAACCAGCTTTCCAAATTAACTGAAGACATCTGCAAATATAAGAATGACTGTCAGGAAGAAGTAATTAAATCAAACCTGGAAATGAAAACACATCTCAACAGGATGATGGAAGCAACCCAAAAAGAAGTAGCATAAAACGAAAACCATCTTGAAATAATAAGAACGTCCCTAGAATCTCTTACAAACAGGATTAACCACTGGGAAAACAGGACCTCAGACATGAAAGACAAAACAGAGGAGAATTCACGAGAAATCAGAAACCTGACAAAATTCAAAAGAGCAAGTGAACAAGACTCAAGGGAAATGTGGGATACCATAAAAAACCCTAATCTCAGGATCCTGGGGATCCCAGAAGGAGAAGAAAACCAAGCTAGAGGCATAGAAAATATTTTCAAAATAATTATGCAAGAAAACTTTCCATACTTGGCAAGAGATAGTCCTGTACTTCTAAAAGCAATACGAAGGACCCCAAACAAATTAGACCCAAAGAGGAACATCCCAAGACATATCTTAGTTACAATGCCTAGTATTGAGGATAAAGAGAGAGTCCTTAGAGCAACGAGAGAAAGGAAACTCACATATAAAGGAAAACCCATCAGAATCACCTCAGACTCCTCCAGAGAAACTTTAAAAGCCAGGAGAGCTTGGAACAACGCGATCCTAGGCCTAAAGACGTACAGATTCCAACCTAGACTACTGTACCCAGCAAAGTTATCCATCATAATAGATGGAGAAACGAAAGTATTCCATGAAATTACCCAGCTCTACAGTTACTTGAACACAAAGCCAAACCTTCAGAAGATACTTCACGAGATATCCCACGTAGATGAGACAAATATCCGACCTCAGAAAGGAACAGAGAACAAGCAAGGTAACACCCAAGAGAAAACAAAACAGCTCAGATACCAACCTCCATATTCTCTCCAAATTGGCAGGTTTAAAGCAAACCTCACAGTTATATCTTGGAATGTAAATTGACTCCACTCTCCTATAAAAAGACACAGGATCGCAGGTTGGATCAGGAAACTGGACCCTTCCATCTGCTGTCTTCAAGAAACACACCTTATTGCTAAAGACAGCAATCTACTGAGAGTAAAAGGGTGAAAAACAATTTTCCAGTCATGTGGAAATAATAAAAAAGTGGGTGTAGCTACTCTAATATCTGACAAAATAGACTTTAAACCAACAGCAATAAAAAAAGACGATGATGGTCACTTCCTACTCGTCAAAGGAATGATACAACAGGAAGACATTACTATAGTAAATATGTATGCACCAAATGCAAGGTCCACTCAGTTCATTAAGCATAAATTACTCAAAAGCAAAGCAGATATAGATGCCAACACCATCATAGTAGAAGATTTTAACACTCCACTGTCATCACTCGACAGATCGTCCAAACAAAAGACAAGCAGGGAAATCAAGCTGCTAAATTGCACCATAGACAAACTAGGGATAACAGACATCTACAGAACATTCCACCCCAAGGACACAGATTACACATTCATCTCAGCAGTGAATGGAACTTTTTCCAAAATTGACCATATACTGGGCCATAAATCATCCCTCAGCAAATTCAGAAAGATCAATGTATCAGACCATCATGCATCATATCAGACCACAATGCATTAAAGGTAGAAATTAACAACGGTACAGGATCAAAAAATTTCAACAGATACAGGCGACTGAACAACTCGATCCTGAACAATGAATGGGTCAAACAAGAAATCAGACAGGAAATCCAGAACTTCCTAGAAACAAATGATAATAACCTTTCAGAACTTGTGGGACACAATGAAGGCAGTTCTAAGGAGGAAATTCATTGCACTAAATGCCTTCATAACAAAGACAGAGAAGTCTCAAATTAACCAACTCTCTTCACACCTAAGGTCATTAGAACAGATGGAAAAATCCAACGCTAGGAGCTCGAGACGCAAGGAAATAATTAAGATCAGAGCTGAGATTAATGACTTGTAAACAAAGAAAACAACTGAAAAAATAGACAAATCAAAGAGTTGGTTCTTTGAAAAAGTCAATAGGATCGACATACTGCTGGCCAACTTAATCAAACGAAAAACTGAGAAAGCCCAAATTAACAAAATAAAAAATGACAAGGGTGAGATCACAACAGATCCTGAAGAGATTGGAAGAATCATCAGGTCATACTTCCAAAACCTCTACTCCACAAAATTAGAGAACCTGGAGGAAATGGATAAATTCCTGGACACCTACCAACTTCCAAAGTTCAGACCAGAGCAGATAAAGATCCTAAACAATCCGATAACAATCACAGAGATTGAATTGCTAATAAAGAACCTCCGATAATGGAAAAGCACAGGTCCAGATGTTTTCTCAGCTGAATTCTACCAAACATTCATCACAGAACTGAAACCTCTCTTTTTGAAGCTTATCAGGGACATAGAAAAAGAGGATAGACTCCCAAACTCCCTTTATGAAGCTACCATCGCCCTAATTTCCAAACCAGGCAAGGATGTAACAAGAAAAGAAAACTACAGGCCCATATCCCTGATGAACATGGATGCAAAAATCCTAAACAAAGTCCTAGCAAACCGAATACAAACCTACATCAAGACTATAGTTCACCCTGACCAAGTCGGCTTCATCCCAGGGATGCAGGGATGGTTCAACATACGAAAGTCGATAAATAATTCACCACATTAACAAACTCACCCGCAAAAACCACATGGTCATCTCAATTGATGCAGAGAAGGCTTTTGATTAAATTAAACATCACTTCATGTTCAAAACCCTGGAAAGAATAGGCATATATGGCATATACCTCAACATGATAAAGTCAGTATACAGATCTCCTAAAGCACAAATCATCCTCAAAGGGGAACGACTCAAGGAGTTCCCGCTTAACTCAGGGACAAGGCAGGGATGTCCACTCTCACCACTGCTATTTAACATGGTGCTTGAAGTTCTAGCCCAAGAAATAAGACAGGAGATTAGCATAAAAGGGATACAAATCGGAAAGGAAGAATTCAAACTATGCCTCTTTGCAGATGACATGATCTTATATATATATATCAGACCCAAAGAGGCAGTATTAGTAAAGTCCTGAAGGTGATCAATGCCTTAAGCAGAGTGGCAGGATACAAAATTAACACACAAAAATCAGTAGCCTTTCTATATACAGAAGACAAGCATTCAGAAAAAGACATCAGAGAAACTGTCCCGTTCTCTATATCCTCAAATAAAATTAAATACCTGGGAATATCACTAACCAAGGAAATATTGAAACACTCAAGAGGGAAATAGAGGAGGATGTGACAAGATGGAAAGACATTCCATGCTCATGGATAGGGAGAATCAATATAGTGAAAATGGCAATCCTGCCAAAAGCAGGCTACAGATTCAACGCAATGCCAATAAAATTCCCAACCTCCTTCTTCACAGACTTCGAAAAAATAATCTCAAAATTTATTTGGAAGGGTAAGAGACCTCAAATAGCTAAAACTATTCTGAGCAGAAAAAAAATTACGCAGGAGGTATCACCATACCTTACTTTAAATCATACTACAAAGCCATAGTAACTAAAACAGCATGGTATTGGCAGAAAAACAGACAGTCGAACCAGTGGAATAAAATTGAAGACCCTGCCTTTAAGGCAAGTAACTTCAGCTTCCTAGTCTTCGACAAGGGTGCCAACAATGCATGCTGTGCCAAAGATAGCATCTTCAACAAATGGTGCTGGACAAATTGGATAAACATGTGTAAAAAAATGAAAATAGACCCACTCCTTTCACCATGCACACAGATCAACTCCAAATGGATCAAAGACCTCAATATCAAGCCTGTAACCCTGAACATCCTGGAAGAAAAAGTAGGAGGAACCCTACATGAGATAGTAGTAGGGAACAACTTCCTGAGCAAATCTCCAGTAGCCCAGGAAGTGCAACATTCACCTAATCAATGGGACCTGATCAGGCTCAAAAGCTTCTGTACAGACAAAAACACTGTTCTCAAAGTCAATAGACCCCCTTCAAACTGGGAGATGATTTTCTCCAGATACAACTCAGACAAAGGCCTAATTTTCAGAACTTAGAGAGAACTCAAAAAAAATTAATAACAAAAAATCAAACTGCCCTCTCACAAAATGGGGCACTGATCTCAACAGAGAATTCACAGAGGAGGAAACACAAATGGCCTTTTCTCACCCAAGAAAGTTTTCAACATCCATAAGCATCAGGGAAATGCAAATCAAAACCAGAATGAGGTAACACCTTACCCCTGTCAGAATGGCAATCATAAAGAAAACCAACAACAATCGTTGCTGGCGAGAATACAGGGAAAAAGGAACCCTCTTTCACTGCTGGTGGGATTGCAAACTTGTTCAACTGCTATGGAAAGCAGTGTGGAGACTTCTGAGCAGAATGGACCTAATCCTTCCAATGGACCCAGCTATCCCTCTTCTAGGCATCTATCCACAAGATGTCACATCTCGACACAGAAACATTTGTACAACTATATTTATAGCTGCTCAAATCATAGTAGCCAAGAATTGGAATCAACCCAAATGCCCATCCATGGAGGAATGGACAGAGAAACTGGTATATTTACACTATGGAATTTTACTCAGCTGAAAGGAAAAAATGAAATATCGAAATTTAGGAAAAAATGGTCTGATTTGAGCAGATCTTACTAAGCGATCACTCAAAAGAACAGAGAATAGAACGCCACATATTCTCCCTCATATGTGGTCCTTCACCAAGACAACTGTTTTCTTTATGCAGACTAGTATAAAGAAGTGAGACGTTATGAATGAGGGGTAAGGGATGGGGGAGGGTAATGGCTTAAGCATGAGGATAAACCATATTAGGTTCTAAACTATAAAATCCTTTCAAGCATACTGTAACCTATTGAGAATGTAGTGAGTGTCAACTGGAAAGAGGGGCCATGACTGGTAGGAGGGAGAGTCTAAGCCTGTGAATAATTATATCAGCCTGACAACGCCTGGTTCCAACCTCTGCTTCCTTCCCTCACTGAGCTGTTGACCAAAGCGACCCATGAGGTTCCAACAAGAAGACAGAATTCTGTCAAAGCTCTTGAGTGCCCTCCCCAGGCCTGAGGCAAAACCCTTTTACTGAAGAAACCACAGACAGCCATCGACCAGCATCGAGAAACCCTTCAACGTCCGGAATGGTATCCAGCCCCCAGAAGGCAGTTAGTGTAGTGCTGGAAGGCACTGCACAGGCTTCCAGGGGAAACTGATCAACAACAGCTTGAGTAAACAGAGACCACTGACACGAAACACAATCTGCGGTCATGAGTAGGCTGACCATACCTCCTACTGGGAGGGAACAGCGAACCAAGAAAGGAGCACTTGTGTAATGGAGGAGCCTAGGCCTGGGGGAGACAATCAACAGCTTTCAAATTCGGCCAATTTTCCACTTAGTTAGGGGGACCCCTTGTCTGGAACTAGGTATTCAGGGCAATAGGCACCGGATCCCGTACTCTTGGGCTCCCAAAACAAGATGCACTATGGGAGCGAGGGACAGGGAAGCTACTAAAAATAAAATCTAGGTAATCCAGAATTGTGTATATTTGCTAACCTACACTGATCTCACTCTCCAAGGGAGATTGTTTTTGTATTTTTCAGGATGCAGCGAGAGACCTGGGGCCCATCTAACCCTACCAACCGACTGTATGCCGATAGCTGAGATTCTGGCAAGAGAGGAGCCACCACAGTCATATCGTGGAGGATCCAAATGGAACCCCGCAGAGAATGACGGGATGAAGAAGGGACCCACAGCCACAGCCATTAAATCAACACAGGATAAGCTAGTTAGACAGAAACCAACGATTTTCGACACAAAGACCCCTAAACTCACAACCTTAAAGCAACATTAATACTCATCCACCATGACTCAGGGAAATATGCGGAAGAGGGGGTGGTAACATTGTGAGAGCCGTGGTGGGGGAGACTTTCCAGAGGCATGGTCAGGAGAACCTGGCTAAATACTAGGCTATCCATGGTCCCCTATCACAAGGACTGATCCAGACGACCCATGGAGGAGGTTATCCAGTGGGGAGGGGAGGGGAGGGCAGCTGGGAATTGGGGATAACAACTCATTGTTTGCCCACTAAATGTTGTAACTCATTATGGACAATAAATTAAAAAAAAACTAGACTTGAAACTGAAACTCAACAAAGAGATAGCTACTATGAAAATAAATATAACAGAAAACAAAAAAAAATCAAACAGAGCTATTAAAAGCCTCTTTAGAATTCCTTGATGCAGATTTAATAACCTCAAGGATAGAATCTCAGAGCTCAAATACAAGAGAGAAGAAATGAACAGGGACTCCAAAAAGTTTGATAAATTTAAAAAATCATGTGAGCAAAATATGAGGGAACTGTAGGACACCCTAATGTTATGAAACATCTGGATCACAGAGACAGCAGAGGGGGAAGAAATCCTGGCCAAATGCATAGATAAAACATTCAATAAAATTATTGAAGAATATTTTCCCATTCTTGCAAGAGAGAGCCTTGTCTGGATACAAAGGGACCACAGAACTCCAAACAGAAAGGACCAAAGAAAGAAATCTTCAAGACATATCTTAGTTAAAATGTTAAACACAAAAGGCAAAGAGAGAGTTCTAAAAGCAGCGAGAGAAACAACTTACCACATATAAAGACAACTCCATCTGACTTACCTCAAACTTCTCATTGGAACCATGAAGGCCAGAAAGGCCTGAAACAATCCTCTTCAAGGCTTAAAAATGACTTCCAAACCAAACTACTACACCTGGCAAATGTATCTCTCCTAATAAATGGAGAAAGGAAAAATGTTCCATGATAAAAGCCAGCTCTATGATTATATGAACAAAAAGCCAAATGTTCAGCGGATACTCTATGAAATATACCACACAGAAGAGTTGAACAACCAATATTCAGAGCCCCATAGGGGACAAGCATGACAATCAAAATTAGTGTGTTCATCATAATACATGACACATCAACCCCCCAAAACCCTCCACCATGGCAGGGCTTAAAGCAAACCTCATAGTTATAACTTTGGATAGTAATGGACTTAACTCTCTCATAAAAAGACACAGGTTAACAAGGCTGATCAAAAAAAAATGGACCATTCCATCTGCTGTCCTCAAGAAACACACCTCACTTCTAAAGACAAAAATCTCAGGGTGAAAGGAGGGAAAACAATCTTTTAAGCAAATGTAAATAAAAAGCAAGCAGGTGTGGCCACATTAATATCTAACAAAATGGACTTTAAAGCAAAAGTAATTAAAAAAGACAAGGATACTTCTTTTTTTAATATTTTATTTATTCATTTTCAAGCAGAGAGAGAGAGAGAGACAGAGAGAGAGAGAGAGCACCAGGGACACCACCTTGTGGGTCTGGCTTATGTGGGTCCTGGGGAATTGAACCTGGGGCCTTAGGCACTGCAAGCAAGTGCCTTAACCGCTGAACCATCTCTCCAGCCCAACAAGGATACTTCTTACTCATCAAGGGAACAAAACAAGAGGTTATCACTATCATAAGTATGTATGTGCCAAAAACAGGTATACTACATTTCATAGAGCAAAACTTACTCAAAAACAAAACAGAAATAAACTCCAATTCCATCATAGTAGGAGACTTTAATATACCACTATCATCTCCAGATAGATCATCCAAACAGAAGATTAGCAGGGAAATCAAAGATCTTAACAACACCATAGATCAATTAGATATAACAGACTTCTATAGAACATTCTATCCAAACACTAGAGAACATACATTATTCTCAGCAGACCATGGAGCCTTCTGCAAAATAGATCACATATTAGGACAGAAAACATGCCTCAATAAATTCAAGATGATTGATGTAGCCCTATGCATCATATTGGACCACAATGTATAAAGCTGGAAATAAACAATGGGAGAAACAACAGAAAATACACCAACTACTGGAGACTGAACAATATGCTATTAAACAATGAATGGGTCATTCAAGAAATAAAAAGAAAATTGCAAAATTTCTTAAACTATATAATGAAAACAAACATACCAAAACTTATGGGACACAATGAAGGCAGCCCCACTAAATACCATCATAACAAAGACAGACAGATGTCAAATTAATAACCTAACCACTCACCTAAAGGCTTTGGAAAAACTAGAACAATCTAACTCTAGGAGTCAAGACAAAAAGAAATAATTAAGATCAGAGCTCAAATCAATTAATTGGAAACCAAGAAAATAATTAAAAATAGATTTTTTTTAAAAAGAGCCTATCCCCAAGACAAATGGCTCTGGCCTATAACTCCCTGTCCCAATAATGGTTACTTCCCACACTGAGCTGTTGGTCAGAGACCTACAAGGTCCCCAAAACAAGACAGTCTTATGTCAAAGCTCTTGAATACCTGCCCCAGGCAAAAGATATGATCAAATTGCTGAAGATACCACAGGTTTCTGTCACACAATACCAAGAGACCCTGCTGGATCTGGAAATGAAACCAGCTCCCAGATGGTAGCCTGTGTAGTGCTGGAAGGCATTACATGAGCCAGGGGAAATTGACCAATGATTTTCTGAGAAAGCAGGGGACATTGATAATCAACACCAACAATGTTATGAGAATGCAGAGGACACTGCTATATGGCAGAGACCAGCAAGCCAAGAAGTGCTCATCTGCACAATTGTGGCAATTATGCTAGGTGGGTAGTAAATGGCTTCCTGATTGGCTAAGAGATCAGCTGGAACTGGGATCTAAGGAAAATTCTCATAGAGACTGTTGCAGTCAGCCATTCACCACTGGGATGAATCTCCAAACCAGACACAGTTTATGGGAGAAAATGATTTATTCAAGCTACAGATCCTGGGGACATCCCATAAAAGTGAAACAGGCTGGTCCTCTTTCACAGGTCCAAGCAGAGAGAGAAACCCATCACCAATACTACACACACAACGGCAAACAGGCAGGAGGGCAAGGAGAGAATTCTTTCACCTTTATATAGCCCTAGGGTGGGGTCTTGCAATTCTATCCCAGACTTAATTGGCTTCTTGAGTCTCTGGAATTTCCTTCCTGCACTGCCCACACATGAAAGGATGTTTACTTCTATCTCTTTTGAGCTTCCTTACATCCTGCCCCCTACTGAGAGGCTGCCTTCCTGTGAACATCCTCAGAGACCCACCCAAGATTACTTGAAAGGTCAAGTTGACAACAAAACCATTACAGAGACCAAGAACCAGGACTCCAAGGAGAAACTCCCCACTAACCATGGACCTTCAGAGAGTCTACACCCCTTATAATCTTGCCAAATTTTTAATGGTTGTCTCATTTAACCTATACTGATCTCACTCTCAGTTGGAGATTCTGTTTGTATTTTTCAGAAGGCAGTGAGAGCCATGGAAATCCCAATTCCACCAACAGGACCTGAGATGATGGTTGACACCCAGGCAGTAGATGAACCTCTTCTAACTCATCATCTAAGACCCAAAGGAAACCTTTGAGGAAGTGGTGAGATGAGCAAGAGAGCTACCTCAATAGCAAGTCAGATAACCTATGACAGGGTAATGGAGACAGACACTGAGGATACCCAACACAGTTCAAAGCAGAAATCAGAGACTCTTAAGATCTCAATCAGACTTAAAACTCATCCACCATGACTCAGGGAACTTTGCAGAAGAGGGGGCTGAAAGATGGCAAGACCCATGGTGGGAGGGAATAGCCAGAGACATTGCTCCCCTCAGCAACAACAACAACGACTACGACGATGACGACAACAACAACAACACACACACACATACACACACACACACACACACACACACACACACACAAACTGGCTATTGCTTGTCCAATTCATAACCCCTCCCCTTCCAATCCCATGGACCATTCCAGCAATCACCCTGAGTAAGGCCCTCAACAGGTTGGTGACAGGGAAGAAGAAAATGGGGGTATAATCACAAGACTTGCTCATACAGTGTTTCTAATTATTAATAATAAATATGTTTTAAAAAGAGTTTATGGGGATAGAGAGATGGCTCAGTGGTTAAAAGTGCTTGTATGCAAAGCCTGTTTCATGGTTTGATCCAGGTGTCCCCCACAAACAAATGAATGTGTTCTGATAGATCGATCCTCAGCTGATGGAAATTCGGGAATTAGAACCTCACCAGAGCTGTATTGTTGGGGGCGGGCTTATGGGGGTTATAAGCCAGCTCCCCCTTGCCAGTATTTGGCACACCTTCCTGCTGCTGTTTGCAGTGCTGTGACAGAGGTGATGTCCAGCCCTCTGCTCATGCCATCGTTTCCCCTGCCAGGATGGAGTCTCCCCTTGAGTCCGTAAGCCAAATAAACCCATTCCTCCACAAGCCGCTTTTGTTTGGGTTCTTCCTGCACAGCAACTAAGAAGCTGACCACAACAGCCTGCAAGCCTGGGTTAGCCTGAATTCAGTTCCTCAGTACCCACATAAAGCCAGATGTACCAAGTACCACATGTGCCTGGAATTTGTTTGCAGTAGCAAGAGACACATAGCCAAGTATATTGTGGGAATTTAACACATGCTGCATTCCTTTATTCCATAACATTGAGATTGCATTAATTACAAAATATGTATTATACATGAAAGTCGAAGATTAGTTCTTAGTCAAATGTAGGAAAAGTAAGCAGGATATATTTTCACTACCCATTGCTAATTTAAAAGGGAGTATTATTTCATATTCGATTTTGTTTAAAAAAAAGCCAGTTTATTGCCTAAAGAAACAACAGCTATATGCACAGGAAGCATGACCCTCCTGGCAGTTATATGTGCTCTAAAGATCATTATTTGTTACTGCTAGTTAGCCCACCCGTTGAGGCACACCCTCAGGGAGTCTTTTAATACATAAAACTAAAGATTCCCAGGTGGCATTCTTAAATGCTTACAAAAAACAGACCATCCCAAAGGGAAGATTGTTTAGCACTTAAGGGCAGCAGAGTGGAGCTGGCACAAAGTAGTCTAGATTTGGCCACCTTCCAGTCCAGCACAGGCTGCTCTCTGTGGCTGATGTGTTCCCAGGAGAGCAGACAGCCCAGCCTCCAAGGAAGGAGGCCTCCAAGGCAAGGCAAGGCCTCCAAGGAAGAAGGATGTGGATGGCACGTCACCACAGCCACTACACACCCCCACCCCACTGCCTTTCCATCTCCCTGGTGTAAACACGAGGCTAACAGGAACAGCATTGCATGTATGAGAAGTATCAGAGAACTAAGAGGAAGTAGAAACAAGTAGAGAAAGGCACAGCAAGAGTCACCATCTGCTGGGCCTGGCTGCTGATGGAATAGACTCTGGTGAGAACCAATGCTGCTTCCCCAAGAACTAGCTGCAGGTTTGGGAAGCAGCCAGAGAAGATTTCAACAAAATCTGTTTTCTGCCCGAGATTCTGACTTGCACAATATGAAAGGAGAAAGTTTGGGGGGAAAGGAGCCATGTCTCCTACCTACACTGAGAATCCCTTAGGAATAGGGCACGTTTAGATATGACACCAAACTCCAGGGTTCCTTTGATGGGAATTTCCACCACACACTTCCACTGCAATCACTGACTAATCAAGTTTGACTTTTTAAATTGATCAAATTATTATCTTCCTGCCAAGTCACTTTCATTGTCCCAAGGCATAGCCTTGGATTTACAGTCATTAAACTTCTTCCAGCTTCTTGGCTGCTTTTCTTTTCCCCTATAAAGGCATTTTTATGTGCTACAAAACTTGGAAATCTGCATCTCCTTTTCCATCCAAGCAAATCAAAGGACAGCCCTCTAAAGCTATGTGAAAGTCCACACTACTGGTATGGGCAGACATCACTGCACTGTTTGAGCCATCAAAGGACTTACTCTCACCACTACCCCACCAATCCTACACAGGGAGTCAAGTGCCTCAGGGGATGATTCATTCCCTCTTTGACTGCGCTTGGGCTATGCTTCAGCTCAGAGGCTGACTCCCAGAGAAGTACTTGTGCCTGCACTTGAGGATGCCCCATCACAGTTCTCAGCCAAGTCCATTATCTCACAGAAGCTCAGTACCTTACTAATGCTCAGTGCCTCCCTGAAACCCAGAACCTCACTAAGCTCAGTACTCCACCAAAGCCCAGTACCTCACACTCCCAAATCCACAGGCCACTTAAATAGATGGCTGTATGTCTACTTTAATCACCAAATCTGAGATCAATTATGGAAGTTAGTCAGCCTTTACATTATATTTACTATCTGACACAGATGCTTACCTTCAGTTTCAGATTTACTCAGCTGCAAAAATTATTCAGCTATCTCCCGTGAAAGTCATTTCCAGGGGTAACTTTTCATGCCAAAAGGAGGCAACTGTTTGGTGTCTACTGTAGATAGATAGGCATCACTGTGAGAGGAAATAAAAGTTCCCAAAGAACCCTGCTGTGAACAAGTAGCTCATTCAAGCCCAGCTCAAGCTAAATTTTCTTGTCTCTCATGTCTACAGGTAACAAAATTCTCAGATTGCTTTGCCAAGAAAATGGTAACCCTGTGCACACAGTTAAAGACAGAGGTATAAGAAGACTTATCTGGATGTCTGGGAAAGTTTCTGATTTTCTGACATAGGTGCCACTTTCTCCTTCTCCCTCCATTTTCTCCCTGGCTGAATTTCAGATGTGTTGACAAGTTCTGCAGTGGCCCTTAGGGACTATGAAGAGTAGACCAAAAGAATTGCAAAGAAGTGAACTTTGAGACTAAACCACATCTGATCTGAATGTGTTGCATAAAGATTAAATAAAGCAATATGTTTTATATCTTTCATAATCAAAAGCAACAATTCCCTTTTAAATCTGAGACATTATGAATCAACCCTGAAGGGCACACAATTCCCTGTGAAGGGGATCACAGGGTTGGGAGTGAGAGTAAATGTTGTTCTGTGATGGTTTAAAGTATGGTAATATCTGCATACATCACTACTGTAGATATCAAGGGTATTGATCCCATAGCAAAAAGGCATCTAAGTTAGCAAACCAGTCTTCAATAATGCCTTTAGTTAATATCTTAATCTCAAATCACCTCAATTAATATACTGCCAATTACCATCTTAATTTCATTCTAAATTCTTCAAAATCAGCTAATTGAGAAAAATAATACATTGTGGTCATTATTCATCACTTAAACCCACTCATTAATTCTAAAAAGTTTTTGGCACATGAAATTAAACATTCTATGTTGTTCTCCTTGATCCATGTCCAGAACATACACTTCCATGATTTTTTGTGTCCATTGAATAAAATTTAACTCCCTACAGTAGCTCCATGTGAATTTAACTCTTCTCTCAAACCTTATCAGTTGCCTGTTCTAGCTGTGTCCACCCTCACTGTTTCCCATCTATGGGAAACTATGGGAGTCCCATCTGTCCCTCAGATTTTGTTGGCATCATCTGCCTTCACTTTCTTCTCTCCAAGCTCTAGAAGAAACATCCTTCTTCAGAGCAGGATTCACTGATTACCCCACTTCAGTAGCCTTAACACTGTTCATTCCATTCACAGAACTGTTATCAGTTTCCTTTTCATTTCTGGGACAAGAACACCCAACCAGAAACAGCTGATGGAAGGAAAGGAATTACTTGGTCTTAGAGTTCTAGGGGAAGTCTATCATGGTAGGGAAGCCAAACCACACACTGTGTGCTTTTCTGTCTCAAAATTTCCTCTGCCAAACTCATTAGTCATATATTTTATATTCAACTGTGCTCAAATTCTCAGGACACAGGCAGAATGCAGCCAGTTTCTGTGCCAGATCATCATATGAACTGCCTCTAATCAAGTTCTGGATAAAGTCATTTTTCCCCTCTGAAACCTCATAAAGCAAGCCTCCATTGTCTTCTCTGCTTTCTAAGAGCCACATGTTGGATTTATCAAGCAACAGCCCAACTTCCAGGTACAAATTTTCTGTATTGTATTAGGCAGGGTTTTCTAGAGGAACAGAACCAACATAATGAATTATAGTAAATATATGGAATTTTTTGGATTTATTGGATTACCTCACAGCAGTCCCACAATAAACTAGAGAGTCAAGGAACCAGTAGCCACTCAGTCCACGTGGCTGAATGCCTCAGCAATCTCCATCCAGCACTGAGGCCTTGAGGCTTCCTGGGGAGCTATATGTCTTCAGTCCAGGCTGGAAGGCTGAGGAAGCTTCCTTCCAATGCTGACAAAGGGATGCATGACAAGCAGCAGCAACCAGGCAGGCAGGGGGAGAGAGAGATTTCCTTCCCCTTTCTATAGTCTTAGGGTGGAGACTTTTAATCCTTTCCTGGACATGTTGACTTACTGAATCTCTGGAATTTCCTTCCTGCACTGCCCTCCTAGGAAGGGATGTTTATTTCTAGTACTCCTGAGCCTCCTTACATCTACTGAGAGGGCTGCCTTCCTGTAAACCACCTCAGAGACGCATCCAAGACTACTAAACAGGTCAAGTTGAAAACAAAACTTATCCATCCCATATATCATTCAACTTCTCATTATCAGGACAAAATAACTGACAAAATGAAGCTTAAGCAAGGAAGGGTTTATTTCAGCTTATAGTTCTGGAAGGCATGATGGCAGGAACTGGTCACATTCAATACAAGAGTGCGCAACAAGAAAATAAGGAATGCCAGTGTTCAGTGAGCTTTCTCCATCTTACATAGTCCAGGACACCCAGCCCAGGAATGGTGCCACCCACAGTTAGAGTAGGTCTTCCCCTTCAATCAGTAAAATCTAGAAACTCCATAATAGTCATACCAAAATATTAATTTCCAGGGTGGTTCTAAATACTGTCAAGCTGACAAGTAGAGATTAGCCATCACAGCACCTTCCAAATGAAATGTTTTTATTGATCCATTGATGGTATCAGTGGATTTCTATGACTATTGACCCACTTCTCTCTCCATCCTATTAAAACATAAGTCTACGAGGACAGGGAAGTTCCTTATACCCAGAAAAATGGAAATGAATAGATCAGAAAAGGAATTGTTTAATGTATCACTCCTTTCTCTCACTGTTTATCACCAAACATGTGTGGCTTGTTTCTTTGTAGATCATTCATGACATTAGCAGGAATAATAGCTACCAACAGTATAACTCTTTGTGTTAGGGTTCTCTAGAGGACTAGAGATGATATGCATTATAAAGAGGACTTAGATTGGCTTACAAAACACGGGCTTGGCAGTCCAACAATGGTTATCTTCAGCCTGGAGAGTCATAGAACCCAGTAGCTGCACTGTCCATGACACTGCATGCCTCAGAAACCTCATCTAATACTGAAGGAAGACCTGGTAGGTTCCTGAAGAGCCTCTTGTGTGATGACGATGGATTCAACTATCTGCAAAGGATGGTACAATACCAGTGAGTAGAACAGCCGGGCAAAGGGACCTGTATTCTTCTGGGTTTCTTTATATGCAGGCCTGTCATGGTTTGATCCAGGTGTCCCCCACAAACAAATGAATGTGTTCTGATAGATCAATCCTCAGCTGATGGCAGTTTGGGTTTATAACCTTGATGAAGCTGTGTTGTCAGGGGTGGGTTTATGGGATTATAAGCCAGCTTCCCCTTGCCAGTATTTGGCACACCTTCCTTCCACTGTTTGCAGTGCTGTGGCAGAGGTGATGTCCAGCCCTCTGCTCATGCCATCGTTTTCCCTCCCAGGATAGAGTCTCCCCTTGAGTCTGTAAGCCAAATAAACCCATTCCTCTACAAGCCGCTTTTGTTTGGGTTCTTTCTGCGCAGCAACTAGAAAGTTGACTGCACAGTTTTGGTACCAGGATGTGGAGTCATCTGTTGCTGCTAGAACCCTGATCTTGTGGCTTTGGTCTTCTAGAAGTGACCTACAGGAGGAATGTGGAAGGATTTGAACTCTTGGCCTAAGAGATGCCTCGCAGTGTTGTGAGTACAGCTTCATGGATCATTCTGGTCAGAGTTAAAAGACCTGAATGTAATGAGAAATATGAACTGTGAGGTTTGGCTTACGAGGGGGGGGAAAGAACTTGGTCAGGACTATGCCAGAAGCAGTTTGCATGAGAGGCTTGCTGCGTTCTGCCTGCCTGTGTCCAGGAAATCTGTGCAGGGTTGTTTTACGTAAAGATGGACTGGTGTGAACAGATGGAGATGGCACAGAAAGAAGATCTTTGGGTTGAAACTGCTGCCTGTTCACCTGCAATTGTTTGAGAGATGAAAACCATTGAGATTGGCCAGCTGATCTGCATTGGAACAACAGGAAGAATGTGGACTTTTGAAGTAAGGGGCCTGAATGCCTTGTTCCCCCCTGGATTAACAAGTTGGTAGCCCACCTGGTTCTCTGGAGTATGGCAAATGTAAGAAGAGAGGGTCGTTGGATTTGCAACACAGTTTTGTTTTTGAAAAATGGTCATCAGCGTGTGAAGCAGGTGTGCTAGGTTGCCTGCATGGAGCCCGATGGAGCCATGAGGATGAACTGTGGGTTGCAATGGAGACCCGAAGAATTCCAGGACTATGGATGGGTGCCAAGGTGAGCTGCCAGCACTGGATGAAATTTTCCCGGACTGTGAGTAGCCGAGCTGGAGGGGTGGATTTGAATCTCCGAGAGACTTATTGGTTAGAATCATTGAACTTGGAGTTAGAGATTGATGGTGCCCTGTTTGTTTTAAATCTTGTATTGGTAGATCTGTTTTTGCTGT
>PVHP010022694.1:0-28131 GCA_004024765.1 Zapus hudsonius
AAAAAGCAAAAATAACTAAGTAACTAAGATAAATAAATAAATAAAATTTTGATACTTACTTTCATTAGCTCCTAAAAATTTTTGTTGTAGGCCTTCAAACATTTCATTTCCTGCCCTCTCTTGGGCTGATGGTTTATTATTCTGAATAGCTTGATAAGGTTTATATGTCACTTTATATGGCTCCAAAGCTTGACAGCTGGGAACTTGTGATGAACCAAACTGCTAGTAAAAGATAACAAATAGATTTAGCTTTTTTCTAAAAAATTATCTAAATTAGATACTTTAATTTTATGTGATAGAAATCAATTCTCACAAACTTTTTTTTTTAATATGCTCAGGTTGGCCTCAGATTCACTATGTAGCTGAAGATGATCTTAAACTTCTGACCCTCTCTGCCTGTAGCTCATGAGCACTAGAATTATAGGCATGGGCGGCCACAGGAGCTTACACAGTGCCGGGTATTGAACCCAGGGCCTGGTACATGTGAGGCAAGAGCTCTTCTTACTGAGCTACACCCCCAGCCCACGACAAACGATTTATAGACATTTTGGCCAAAAATAATACTCACTGTTATTTAACACTGATGATTCTTTAATTATACTTTTGAGCACATAACAGAGCCAATTTCAAAACTTAAACTCAAGAGCCTCAAAGAAATTGTGAGTATTTAAGACAAATGATTTAGATGTTTCCATCATCTTGGAAACATAAAAAACACACATGTTTGTTAACAAGAACAAGTGGCACAATGCCTAATGTGCAATAAATACTTAATAACTTTTCATGGTATAACGTTCTCCAGAGAAAGAATTTAAAGAAGATCACCACCTTTAATTGAACTCCCACAGTCCAAGCGAGGTGCTTTTTCTCAGCACTCACCTAATCTACTGATACAGCACCCTAAGGAGTAGCAGTTAGCTTTGAGTGTTTGTCCTGTAATTTGTTATGAGTGGTAATAAAACAATTGAGGAAGCTGAATGCTACTATCTTCATAAAATTGCTATGCTAAAAACTGCATCAAGGGCTGGGGAGATGGCTCAGTGGTTAAATGTGCTTACTTGCTCGAAAGCAAAGCCTGCCAGGGTAGGTTTGATTCCCCAGTACTCATATAAGGCCAGATGCACAAATGGTGAATACACCTGAAATTTATTTGCATCAGCAGGGGACCATGGTACATCTTTTCTCTCCCTTAAATAGATAAATAAAATATTTTTTAAAATACTGAATTAAGAGAGTAAATCTAACTTCTCACTGACTCACAGTAATATGGTAGAAGCCAAAAGCAGAAGTAAATGAGAACAGTTATTCTTTGGCGGACTTAACTTTATTGTTTAAATAACTTTCCAAAAAGCTTCAACTTTAGGGGCCAAGGAGATAGATCAGTCGATAAAGTATTGACTTGGCGGCATGAGGACCTGAGTCCAATCTCAAGAACAACATAAAAAACAAAGAGCCAAGTGTGATAGAGCACACTTGTATCTCAGCACTGGGGAGGTAGAAACAAGGAGACCCCTATGGCTCACTGGCCAGCCAGTCCAGTCTACTTGGCAAGTTCCAGGACAATAAGAGACCCTGAACCTAAAAAGATGGAAGGTCACTGAAAAATGACGACCAACCTTGTACTCTGGCCTTCACACACCTGTACTCATACACAAACATGCACACACACTCTCCAAAAAGCTTATAATTTCACTTGATTATAAATAGGAAATAGCATGACTGATTTAGCAAAAACTTGAATAAGCACACTCTGAGAAGTGTTTGTAAATCATCTTACCAATGAACTCACATATATGTCTTAAACACACACACCATACAAGTGTCTGTACACGCATAAACATAAATTCTTGAAAGTCAAATTCTTATAATACCTGAAAGTGGGTCCTTTCAGGATTGGAAATTTTAATTACACTGGATGGCTGCTTATGAAAGTCCTGCTTCTGACCGTTGGTGTATGGCCTAAAGTTTTCAGGAAGGTGGTACAAATCCGTCAGTTCATGTTTACTTGGAGGACTATAGCCACTTCCGCCTTCATCACTGCCTTCTTTGGGATGGTACCCAGGATTCTGGTCTGCAGCCTTACTTCTGTTCTCTTCCCAGCCATTGTCACGCTTCTCTCCACCATATAAACCCTGAATTTCATTATAGTCCTGTTGGATAAGAAAAGTAAAACAAAAGCACCAAGATCTTCTCCCACCCTCATCACAATCAGGGTCACACCACGTACTTACATGAACTCTTTGAGGTTTGGGCAGCACTTGATGTTCATTCCAATTCCTCTCCAACAGCTCAGAAGGATGTGGTCTTGAGAAAAATTGATACTTTAAACTTAAGGTCTATCATATTTAGACAGAGATAACCCCAAATAGCCTCAAGACTCTAACATTTGTTGCTCATGATTTGTTTTCCCTTCAAAATTCTCCCAAAGCTCTTAAGAATCAGTCTAAAGTTTAATAATCGTAGATGGCCATCAGCAGAGAATCACAAGATGTGTGGAAGGCAAGAGATAAGAGAAAATGATGTCAGGTCCTTACTCTCCTGGGCCATCCTCGCTGCAGACGGAACCTTGGAGTTCAGGGGAAGAGAGGTCATCATCGTCCAGCATGTCGTGAGGGAGGTCTGTGAGTAATTGCTGCAACTGATTCAGGAGAACAGTATCAGCATCACACGAACTGAAGTTCAGGACACTACCCAAGCCTGCCTCAGAGCCCAGGGACTACAAGTCAAAGACATGCCTAATGCCACCATTTGGTTAGTTTCTCCAGTTCCATGTGAATTACACTCGTCATTTCACTTGGGGGAAGGAGAACAGAGTCAGGATTTCTATGAGCAAGACTATCTTTTTTTGTAAAAGGATTTAAATACATACACATTACAACAGAGCTGAAAAACTTCTTTGTGGAAATATGACATGTCATAAATCATGGTAAACTCATTGCATTATGTTGTCTCAGGACAGATTCCTCTCACAATCCTGTTTTACCAGTAATCAGACCTTGGGAATGTATCAATCATACATCCTGCAGGGAATTGGGTTGCCAGATGCACTCTGCCCAGGTGGTGGGAACAGGAGCCATGGCAGGTGGCCTGGGAGCCCATAAGCTCTGATAATGTGATAGAAACCCCTTGGGGAGTAGACAACCATATAATCCCAGTGATGAAAAGATATATAATACTCTGCCATTCTCACAAATAGTTGAGTACAAGGAGAACTGGAAGATATAGTTTTCCAGTCAAATAGTCTCAAAAGCCTAACACTAAAGTTGACATAAAATGCTGAATTTCAATATCTATCTGCAATTGGCTTTCTTCAAATCATAATATAAAGGCATTGAAATTTTAACACTCAGGTTTGAATAATATATGACTTAAGAAACTAAGCATTAAATTAATAAGTCCCTCCCAAGTACATACATCAACTGTATAAAATCATGTAAAAATGAATTTAAAGACTGTAAAATCTATGGGAATGGGGGATTAGACACTACAAAGTATATGGTAAGTACTTGTGAGCTTTTGTTATTATTTTGGCTTTTACTTTGCTTTGAGGTTTGGGGTTTTGCTGTTTTGTTGGTGTGTAGTATGTGTAGTGTGTGTGTTGCGTGCATGTGTGTATAGATACAAGCATGTGTGCATGCCTGCGTAGGCCAGAGAATGGCATCAAATGTCCTCCTCTCCTGTTCTTCTGCCTTATTTCTCTGAGACAGTCTCTCATTGAACCTGGAACTTGCTGTGTTCAGTTAAACTGGCTGACCAACAAGCCACAGCAATCCTCCTGTCTCTGCCATCCTTAGCACTGAGGTTATAGGAATACACAGCCACACCTGGCTTTCCATGTGGGCATTGAGGATCAAAATCACATTCTCATGCTTAGGTAGCAAGGGGTCTTATCCACTCAGCCATCTACACACACACACACACACACACACACACACACACACACACACACTTTTTCTTACTTTCCATCACCAATAAAAAGAAATGAAATGAAGCTATAGTGTGTATCTTAAATAATTTTGAAAAAAATCTTAAAACATATAGCAATAGTAAAAATTAAATAAAAATATTCCGAAAAAATATCTAAAAGGAACATCCTAAATAGTAAACTCACTTTTTCCTGAAGTAAAATTTGAGAATGGAAATAGAGCATGAGAAGAGGAAGGGGAGGGGGCTTCCTCGTTCCCATAAGTATTTCTAGGTTTATTATACTGTTTTTTTCAAAAAGTTTCTGAATACATTTGGTTCTCTAAATAAAAATGAAACAAGAGGAGCCATGCAAGTGGCTCACACTTTTAGTCGCAGCACTCAGGAAACAAAGGTAGAACTCCTTGAGTTCAAGGCCAGCCTGAGCTACACAGTGAGTTCCATGTCAGCCCGGACCACAGTGAGACCCTACGTCAAAAAGAGAGAAAGAGAGAGAGAGAGAGAGAGAGAGAGAGAGAGAGAGAGAGAGAGAGAGAGAGAGAGAGAGAGAAAGGAGAGAGAGAGAGAGGAGAGAGAGGGAAGAGAAAGGGGAGAGAGAAGGGAGAGAGAGGGAGAGAGGGGGGGAGAGAGAGAGAAAGAGAGAGAAAGAGAGAGAGAGAGAGAGAGAATCTTTCCAGTGAAAAGCTGTCTTCATGTTTGAGTCTATTTGACAGTGATATTAACAAGACCTTGGTTTATTGCCTACTTGCTCATACACAGTAACTTAAAAATCATTTTGAGAATTGGCTATATCAGAATGAACTCAATGACACCAAGGCCAAGAGAAACAAAAGACGTAATCCTAATTATGGGATTATAATTAGGCAAATTATAGTGAGGCAAAACACAGCAGCATTATTAGTACACTCCATGCCTAAAGTGAAAGGCAGCAAAGCTCTTGATAAAGACAAAATGTGCTGGGAAGTCTCTCTGATTTTAAGTAGACCCCCACCCCTACCACCACCACCCCCCCACCACCACCACAGGAAAGTAACAACAAAATAGTTTACACTTACATTAAGTAAGGACTTCTGAATAGAAAGGAAATTCTCTTCTAACCCTTCAGTGAGGCTGAAGTACATAGCCTTATAACTCAGGTGGACCTTGACAGGGACATCTGAACAGGACATTTTCCCCACTCACATAAACAGAAAGAAAGCTACATAATTACACAGCTGTTGTAGCTTTGTGAGCAAATCACCATGGGAATATGAACCTGAACCTGACGTGGGTTCATCAACATGCTTCTGAACTGGTAAACCACTGGCTTGCAGAATCACACCTACGCCATTCAGTCTTGTACTTGACATGCACACTACTGGTTCTACATAGCTTAGTTTGCCTTCAAAACAAACAACAAAGCAAAAAAAAAAAACTTTTCTAACAGTCTTTGACACAGCTGAGTCTTACTCCTTGACTTCCAGAACTTTGGGGACAGAGAGAAGTGAAATGGAGCAAATTCTTCCCAATAAGGCCATGCAAAAACAAAATCCCACCCATTTCCACTTCTTACAATCTTTCTCATATCCAACGTCAAACAGATTCAATTTGGTATCAAACCTCGAGTCATAAAACACAAACAGCCTTATCAACCTGTGCATGTTACCAAATAAAGAAACTTTAGAAACCACAAATGTTCCTCATTAAAGTTCCACCAACTTCCCAGTACGAATTCAAAGACTGCAACAACAATGTTGACAAATGACAAGATACAGTGCCAATAACTAAATTCAAATTGAGCAGACTTCTTTTTAACTCAAAGTGGCCAACTCCTCCATGGGATCCCATTGCCTATCATCTGAGATACAGTCCCAGAAAAAAAGAGAATTTGCCACCGCTGGCCAATTCTATAATAAATGCCTCTCCCTCCTAACAAGAAGAAAAAAGAAGGGTATTTATCACACAGTGTTTCATCAGTAAAACACTTTTAAAATGATCCTATGTTCCAGGGAGAATGTAAAGGAGACAGCATGTAAACCTTTTGTTGGGATTATCAATTTAAGCAGAAAGTCCCAGAGCCTCTAATCCAGATCCTAGGAAAGCTAGCACTCTCAGGTTACAACCATACGGTGCATCTTTTCCCAAGAGAATCAGAGTATTCTACATCCGATCCTTTCAAACAAGCAACCAGATAGATAAGTGCACTTCTGAAAAGTCTGTGGTATTTTTAAACATGAAGCACAGTAATACATGAAGCTTTATTTTAACCAAAGAACCAAGTTTAAAACATACATGAAAAGGTCCTATATGAGACTGATGAGAGGAGAGAATAACTGGGGTGCTACAGCTCTAGTTTATGAATTACACAGTGTTCAGAAGAGGAGCTGCTGAGCTGGTTCAGTGGCTGAAAGTGTTTGTCATACAAGTGTGAGTACCTAAGTTTGGGCCCCCAGAACCCATGTCAAGGGAGCTGTAACCCCAGCACTCCTACAGCATTATGGGAGGTAGAGACAGGAGAATCCCTGGAAGCTTGTGGGGCAGTGAGCAGAGCATCAGCAGAGGCGAACAGACCTCCAAACAAGATGGGAGGGGAGAATCCTTCCCAGAGGTTGTCGTCTAACTTCCACATACACAAATACACACAAACACACACCATATATACAACACCTCTCAACAGTTAAACCTTGTCTAGATTTTTAACTGCACATCTAAAAGAGAAATGTGGCAATATCTTCAGACAATTACGAGATGCAGTGCACATACAGTGGAATTTTAGGTCCAGACAAATACTAGAATTCCTTCAAGCCAAGCCGTTCCTACAGATGGCCAGGGTACATAGCACACAAGGGGCCAGGCAAGGAGAGATGAAATTCACGTACCAGAACACCAGCCCAACTTAAACCTTTCTATTTTCACTTGCCTCCTTTGCTTCATGAACATTTAGTCAGTATCCAAAGACAATTATTTCTACCCAAATGCATATATAATTAAACTTTAGTCTAACCAACAGGGACTCAGTATTTGTGTTCCAATTGTGAAACTCCTTGAAAAAGTGCCTATATATTATGGGAGGAACTCATGAGGCACAATCCAAATAACATGTAAGAAATGGCTATATGAATACATAAAAATACAATATTCATTCACAGCCATTTGTTTCTTGAATTTTCTGGAAGAGTGACAAAAAGTATCTCTAAGATAATGTGGAATGTAAATACTAGCTTTATAACACCCTCTAGAGGGAGCAAAACACCAAAGTGTCTCCAAAATGACATCAAGCAAAGCAGCTAAAAAGTGGGGGAAAGCTATGCAGTGAAAACCCTACCTGAACTGTGCATAACTCCCAGATCCATGGAGTTTTATTACACCATCAGAGAAGTGTCAATGTCAAAATGAGGTGGGCACTCCAGCAATACTGCCAGGTGTGAGACTATCAGCCATCTGTTATTTGAATGACTCCCCGCCTTTGCCTCAAGATCATTTCCAAATATATGGTCCCTAAATAAGCCATCATCAGCAAATGTTATCTTGCTATGTCGCAGAATTTCTGCCTCAAACCACCAGCTCCAAAATATATACATATAAGCAACTCTACTACCTAGCACCAAGCAGTAATCAGACCTACTTCTAACGACACTCCAGAAATATACATGTATACCCTAGCACTGTGACATTTCCAAAACACACTCTACCTTAAGCCACTGCTTTACCCATAACTGAAAAGCTTAAAACAACCATTCTGATCATAAAATTACAGCCATCACTACAAAAGCAAAGTAGAATACACAAAATGTTGTGGCTTTAGGTGAATATTGTTTTGCAAAGTTAATTTTTATTTGTGTGTGTATGTGATTGTAGTATGTAGTATAAGAGGAACCCTTATTCACTGTTGGTGGGAGTGTAAACTGGTACAACCACTGTGGAAATCACTATGGAGGTTTCTCTAAAACCTAAAAATAGATCTACCATATGACCAAGCTATTCCCTAAAGATTCTCCACTTTGCTATAGAGATACTTGCTCATCCATCCTGGTTGCGACTCCATTCACAATAGCTAAGACAAGAAATCAGCCTAGATGCCCATTAACTGATGAGTAAATTATGAAGATATGGCACATATAGAAAACGTAGTTCTATTTTGATGAAAAAATTTGCTAAAAATAGATGAATCTGAAAAATATGATACCAGGTGAGGCATCCAAGGCTCAGAAAGACAAATGCCACATGTTCTTTCTTATGTGTGGATCTAGTTTTGAAGTTTGAGATTTATATGTAAGTTATTGGAGGGAGAGTCAGTAGAGGCCAGTTAGCTCTAAAAAGGGGCCAAGCAAAGGGAAAAAAGGAGGGAGCTAGGGCTGGAGAGATGGCTCAATGGCTAAGGCGCTTGCCTGCAAACCCTAACAACCAGAGTTCAAATCCCTAGGACCCATGTAAAGCCAGATGCACAAAGTGGAAGTTCTGGCATGCCCATTCTCTCTCTCTCTCCTTGGAAACAAATAAATAAAATATTAAAAAATAAAATAAAATAAAACTCAAATGCAGGAAAGAAATTTTTTTTAAAAAAAGGGGGGGTGAGCTAAGGAGAAGGGATAATAGAACACATGTGATATGAGGAACAGAATCCTGGGGATGGAAAGGTTGAAGCAGGATGGGAGTGGGGAAATGGAGAAGAAAGGGTGAAGGAATGTTTAATAAAAACTAAAGATGTATTTTAAAAGCCATATGGAAAACTTTGTTAGCTAACTTAAAAAGGTAATTAATAAAATAAAGAGTTTGAACAAAGATACCCTGTATGGGTGGATAATAATACTTTTTCCAGAAGCCACAGGTTATTATAGGAAAATCTCAGTGCCAGAGGTGGGATACCTCCCAATGAGTTGTTGGTGAGGGAAGCCCCTGAGTCTCCTTCCAAAAATAATGCAGGCTTTTGCCACTGCTGTTGGTTGTCCACCACAGCTAAATGATAAGACCCTGTTGCTGAAGACACCATATGTTTCAGTTGCAGGACACTGAGAAATCAAGCTGGAGGGCTGGAGAGATGGCTCAGTGGTTAAGGTGCTAGCCTGCAAAGAAAGCCTAATGACCAGAGTTTCATTCCCGAGGATCCACATAAAGCCAGATGCATAAAGTGGCACATACATCCAGAGTCTATTTGCAGTGGGCTGGAAGCCCTAGCACGCCTATTCTCTCTGTTTCTCTTCTATCTCTGCTTGCAAATAAATAAACAAAAATATTAAAAAGAAAGAAATCAAAATGGAAATGAGCTAAAAGCTTCCACCCTGCTAGCTAGCTTTCATTGTGCTAGAAGATACTATGCAGGCTGATGGAGGAGAAAAGTCACTGACAATCTTACCCAGCAGTGGCCCCTGTGTGGCCACACAACCAATGAGGCCGGCAAAATGTGCTCAATTTGCAATAGTAACATGATTGTTAGGGGGTATCCAACTGCTCTCTGATTGCACGTGAATCCTGCTCAACAAGAGAGATTGTACACCTGGTACTAAAACCTAGTCAGAAGCCTATGGCTGGAGGTCATAGACCCTCGGAGTGAAGCAACAACTGTTATGTTCTACCCATCAAATTGCCTTCTAGAACATTTGTGTTCATGTCCATAGATTAGTGCCACTCTCACCTTTGGCTACAGAAGCTTCTTTTGCAGTTGGCGTTGACTACTAGGGAGACTCAAAATGTATTCAAGTACTGAGAATATGACCACGAGTGCTCAGCCCTTCTAAGGCAAGGGAAACACTGGGGAAGAGGGGATGGAAAGAATCAGAGCCAGAGGAGGAGGAGTACTGTGGAGCACAGTCTTCCAGACATGAAGGGGCCATTGCATTCATGACCTCATAGCAACTGTCAACACCTGCACAAGATCTGCACAATATTGGGCCCATTAGATTCTATTATGGAAGACGGAGGAGGACATGAGCCCACCACCCTCCCTTAGGAGTACTGGCAGTTAATGGTTGCTGGAGGAAGGAGAGGCATTTTCTTCAGTGAGGTCGCCACTGAAAAATACCTTCACAGCTATTGTGTGCTCAGCCCTAAATGGTGTATCACCCACTCCAAGGCTCGGCAAACATCATGAAAGAAGGAGAAGAGTGAGCCAGAAGACGAGGAGTGTTGTGGGATGCAATCTTCAGAACACAACATTGCTGGTACACTCGTCTTCTCATCTTTTTTTTAAATGCTATTTATTGGCTGGATGGCTGACTCAGGAGTGAAAGGCACTTTCTCCCAAAGCCTGACGGCCCTGGTTCAATTTCCCAGTACCCACATAAGGCCAGATGATTTGCAGTGGCTGGAGGCCCTAGGGTGCCCATAATCTTTGTCTCCATCTGCCCTTCTCTCTCTCTCTCTCTCTCTCTCTCTCTCTCTCTCTCTCTCTCTCTCTCTCTCTCTCTCTCCTTTCTCTCTCTCTGTCAAATAAATAAAAATCTTTCAATTTTATTTATGGGGCGGGCACATCAGGGTCTCTTGCTTACACAGTAAATGCCAGATACATGCTTTACTTTGTATACAGTTTTATACGTGGGTGCTGCAGTATGGAATCTGGGATTTCAGGCTTTGCAAACAAGTGCCTTTAACCACTGAGCCCTCTCCCCAGCCTTTTTTTTTAAATTTTATTTATTTGTGTGTGTGTGTGTGTGTGTGTGTGTGTGCAGGAGTGGGAAGGGGATATGAGAAGTTAATAGGGAGGTAGAGAAATATAATCAAAATACATTGTGTGTGTGTATATATACATGAAATTGTTAAAAATGCAATTAAAAAAAATTTAACTTACACTAAAAAATAATTCTAACAAGAAAACAGCTTTACTTTATAATATTATACTATTATCATTGCTGCCATTGTTGAATTATTGTTATGTTCCGAGAGATCTGCTAGCCATTTTATACATGAACAATATGGTCTCCTCCTCGTATTTCTTTCCTTTTATGAGCCACTCAGCATGCAACACACCAAAAGATGTTCAGATATCACTTCCCCACACTGCTACCCACTGCTCTTAGAATAAGACACATTTAAACATTTTGTCACAGCTTTCAAGGATCGGGTCCAAACCACTCACCCCTTGATCACGTTAGCAATACCATGGCCTTAGGCTGTTCTGCAGACACCCAGGGTCTCCCCACACTTCCCAGCTGTGTCCTGGCCTAGAATGTTCTTCCCCAGGATCCTGCACAGTGGGCTTCTTTTCCCTGTTCAATTCCCAGTGCAAACAGTGCCTTCCTCCTCCATGAGATTTTCCCTCAGCGTGGTCCCAGCCAGTCACCCCAGCTTATTTCCCTACGTATCCCAGAGTGACACATTAGCATTACTGCACTTCTGATACAAACTGCTACAAGCATCATAGCCATGGCGGAGCCTGGAAGCAAGCACCAGCCAGGCATGACCTCCTGAAATTCTTGAAGAATTTAACCTGTATCTGATGGCACCAATCCGTTGTGTTTGATCCTTATCTCAAAGAAAGAGACATCCCATTCCTCTGTCTTTTAAAAGTCCAAATAGCAAATCAGCTTATAGGATTTTGCTTTTGTGTTTGTTTTAAAGGATTTTAAATCCCTTCAAAAATGGCGCACCATGATATAATTTGATCAGCAAATAAAAGTTTGGAAGCATGGTGCTTAGGGGCTTTTCCCCAAGTCACTCACTCACCTCCTTCTCCCTTTTGTAATCCTCCTCGTCATATTCTTCATCTTCATTTTGTGTCTGAAGTGCCACACTGCCAAAATCTAGCGACATGGTCCTCCTGTGGAAGGGGCAGAGGACTGTGATTCAGAAGAAATGGCCATAAATGTAATACATAGAAAAGAAAAACTGTAAATAGGTAATAAAACTATCGGATTTTTCCAAGTGACCTGGTGCTTAAAATGGAATGAATTTTGCAAACAAAAAATGAAGATAATAACAACAGACAAGAAAAATGCTAAGAATAAACTTGAATGAAGTCTTATAACCAATGTGTTAGACACGGCAAAAGTACAAGTAGTACCCTCTACATTGTGCTTTAGCCTTTGAATTCCACAAATCCAAATTCCATGCTTTACAAAAAGAGAACTGTTAAATCCTAAGTTAATGATTGCTTCCATTTAGCTGGAACTATTTAATTAGGTAAAATCACAGTACAGAAAAATCTAAGTGTGACATGCTTCTCTGGGAACCTTGATGAACTGATCAGGTCCTGACAAATACTAAGACCAGTAATGAAGACTGTGATGCTGCTCTATGCTGTGGCGCTAACTCCAAAGAGCAGCAAAAGGACCGATGGTTGGGGCAGAAACCACAGTGAGAGGTGGATCATTAAAGTATGTAAATGACACTTTGAGATTGTTGCAGTCGGTTTCTCTTTGCTGTGACAAACATCCAACCAGAAGCAGCTTGTGGGAGGAAAGGGTTTATTTTGTCTTACAGGCTCAAGGTGAAACTCCATGATGGCAGAGAAAATGTGGCATGAGCAAAGGCTGGACATCACCTCCTGGCCAACATCAAGTGGACAACAGCAGCAGGAGAGTGCCAAACCCTGGCAAAGGGAAGCTGGCTATAACACCCATAAACTCACCCCTAACAACACACCTCCAACAAGGTTCAAATTCCCAAAATGCCATCAGCTGGGGATCAAGCACTCAGAACATACAAGTTTATGAGGGACACCTGAATCAAACTTCCACAGGGATACTGACACTATTCCTAAAGACCTCAAAATGCCGAAACCAAAACTAGGCAAGTGTCACCAATGACCTGGCACAGTCCTGTTCTCTCACTCCATGCTCCTCATATCAATGAGACACACCTTTATGTGAGTCTGAGCCACATCTCATTCACTACAACTTCCAGACACTAAAACGTCACTAAACTTTCAGTCAAGTAATGAGCTTAGAGATTCAACAGCCCAAATACACTTTGCCATGAAGAATTTAACTCTCTTGTGTTAATAGCTGAGAATTATGTCACAAGCTTTTTTTATGTAAACCAGCAATAACAACAAAAACATTCTATTTCATTAGATCTAAGACATAAGACACCATTGAGTCTATGGTATAGCTCCATTATTATCACTAAGAAAAAGTAACTAATGTAATTATGCAATGTCATTTGCTCTAAAATACAGGCTATCTTGTAGACAAACGTGAAATGAAAAATGTGCATTTTAAAATAAATATGCCATAGATCATTAACACAAGTATGATTTCAGTGCTGAAAAATCCCCATGGGCAACTTGTTTTGCTGCAATTATTTTGTTTTGTTTTGTTTATTCAGGAACTAGATGATGCTCTGGGCCAAGCCCTATTTTCCAGTCTACATTTCTAATCTCTTTCCAAAATTCACATTTTTCACATCAGCCTCTCCTTCTTGGGGCAGGTATACTCTAAGTCAGAGATTGCTCAGTGGTTAAGGCACTTAGGACAGATATATGTATTATTTTCTATCCTTGTACCAGGGGTAAAGGGGGACACATACTCTTTCACCAAGCAATCCAAGCCTTGTCTCTACCCAGCACTGCCAGGACTCTCTGTGTGCCAAGAGATAAAGATAAAAATCTGAACATGGTAAAGAGGCCATGTGGGCTGATATTATGAGGAGAAAACATCTCATTTTTCTAGGGTTATGTTCACTACTGCAAGGAGACCTCAAGGCTATAGACTCTACAGATGATAGAAATAGGGGCATGCTTTAACATGTCTCTGTAGAGATGTGAGGAGGCTGGAACAAAAAGACAGCCTTGAATCATCCAGGAAGAAAGAACCTTTTTACCGTCTAAGTTCATAGCTTCTTTTTCACCTCTTCTTTCATTTACCCATTTAAAAAAAGACAGAATATGGGATTTGGGTTAATCTTTCCTTTGTTAGGTAAAAGAAGAAAAGGCTTCTCCCTCCAAATCTTTTCTTAACCTGCCATCATTTATGTTCATATTGAAAAAGGATATTAAGTGTTGCAGGGAAAAACATGGCATGAGCAGAGGCTGGACATCACCTTCTGGCCAATATCAGGTGGACAACAGCAGCAGGAGTGTGCCAAACCCTGGCAAAGGGAAGCTGGCTATAACACCCGTAGACCCACTCTAACAACACACCACCAACAAGGTCCAATTCCCAAAATGCTATCAGCTAGGGATCAAGCATTTAGTATAGATGAGTTTATGGGGAACACCTAATTTAAGAAAGTGGGGCAGGGGGTATGGCTCAGCAGTTAAAGGTACCTGCTGCCCTAGGTTTGATTCCCAGTACCAACATAAAGCCAGACAAAGAGGTGCATGTGTCTGGAGTTTATTTGCAGGGTAAGGGTCTTGGCACATCCATTCCTATTCAATCAATCTCTCTCTCTCTCTCTCTCTCTCTCTCTCTCTCTCTCTCTCTCTCTCTCTCTCTCTCTCTCTTTCTCTCCTGTCTCACCACCCTAATAAAAAGATTTACAAAAATCTATCTACAAAAATCTACAAATAGTTACTTTATTTTTCAGAGAAGAAATAAATTAATTATACAATGTATTTTTGCTTTTAAGTGAAGAAAAAAAGACCAATCTGGGGGCTGGATGGCTCAGCAGTTAAGGCACTTGCCTGCAAAACCTAATGACACAAGTTTGATACCCCTGGACCCACAAACAGCCAGATGCACAAAGTGGCACATGCACCTGGAGTTCATCTGCAGCAGCTGGAGACCCTGGCGACCCATTCTCTCTGCTGTCTCTCTTCTCTATCTCTCTCTACTTACAAATAAATAATTAATATTTTTAAAAGACCAATCTGCATTTTTTAACACTGCTTTAGATCCACACTACGTAATGAAAGAACACAATGCTCACCACTGGGGAAGAAAAGGTATCAACAGACTTTTCTGGTGTAAACTACCAGAGATCTTAAGAAAAATTTAGGCATAAAGAAAAACCCGTTCTATTTACTATGGTTTAAAAAAAAGGCCAAAAAGGCAATTAGGATTTTTACCTAAGCTGTTTTTCTCTAATGTATTCATCACTACTAATTATCATTGGTATAAAAGACTATTATAATATTCAGAATTTTAAAAATTCAATAGATAGTACCATAAAAGGAAAAAAGACTGATGGATTGGGCAAAGACATCAGTAAGTCAAATATTATAGATCACAAAATATATTGACAGAGATAAAATTATAATTATAAAAACATTTACAAAACACATGATGAAGTCTCCATTGACTATTTTTGCAAGGAAATGAGAGTAAAAAAAAAGCTCAATTTAAGAATGAGGAGAGAAGCATGGAAATGCTTAACTTTAAAAGATGATGAGTTCAAGAATTCAAAGTAGTGTCATTTAAGTAATAAAATGTAACTCTAAACTGCTACATTAGAAAAAAAACTGTAACGCCTAGCATTGGCTATTTTGTAGTTTATGTGGTTTAATCAACTGCTAGTGAAAATATAAACTAATATATAAACTAATAAAATCAGTTATAAAAACCATCAATATTAGCATATTGAAAATATGCCCTAGTAATATTACTTGTGGATGACTCAGCCAATTTCATACGACTAGTAAAAATAATAAAAGACCTCTAGGTTTATTGACTCATAGGGCTAACCACTTTTAAAAAATCAAGACACAGAGTGTGTGGACAGTATGGTATTTTTTTTTTAATACAGCTATTTGGTTAAGACTTTATTTCTAGATAGGAACTGTTTTTCTGAACCCATTAATAAAAATGTAAAGAACATGTCTGTCTTTCATTACACTTAACTCCGACAGTCCTCTGACTCTGTTGTCCCTGGATTTCTTTGTCCTCACAAAGAGAAGAAAACCAATAGGTGTTTTGTTGGAGAATAGATTTCAATGCAAAATTAGTACTTTTTTTCCCTCATCTACTAAACTATAAACACCTTGAAGGCATAGTTAAAATCTGCCCCTTGAACATGGTAGGCACATAACAATTTTCTGTTGAATTAATATGGTAATGAATGTGACTCAACATGAATTCAGTATTTGAATAAAACTCTCAATACTACTGAGTGCCAGCCCAGGGAGCTCCTGGTCTCCTAGGGATACAATAACATAAACTAACTGCTACAACCGTGCACTGAAATAACTCTGCAATAGAAGGAAATACACAGCATAAATGCTTCTAGTTTCACAGAAAAAGGAAGCCTTTAGATTAGATCTTCAAAGACACAACACAGCTATGACTAAAGAATGAGGGACACACATTTGGGAAGACCTGGGCTCAGCTTGTTTCTTCAACTTACCAGCTGTGAAATCTTAAACTCCCTTTCTTAATGAAATGGAGTAACACCTGTATCTACATAAGAACGAATGTACAGGCTGGGGAACCTTATTTCAAATAACATACCCATCTCTGGGATGAAAATTCGACCCTCTCCCAGGTGCCTTCCCAAATGCTGTTCCTCCTGAAACAAGTCACTTCTTTGCATTGTCAGACAGCATTTCTTACATAATTTGCTTATGACTTCAACTCCAGCCTCTCATTTATTTGAAAATAATCGCCCATCTGAGAAATGCATGTAAGTTATCAACTACATGGCTACAACATGGTCAATGCCATACAGAATGTGGTTCTAAGAGTTGCCTTAGGCGTTAGGAAATCTTACTTGCTTCCGCCCTATCTTCTCTTCCACAAGGGAAATAGGGTGAACTAGGCTGGGGTTGACCTACACCTGACTGAAGACGTGGATTCATGTCACGACTTCCAAGCACTATTTAAGACTAGCAGGATGTGGGGGGAAACAACTGAGACATACAGAAACGATGCAGCTTCCTGAGTTCTGTGCTAATGACAGAAGCTTGGACAAACGGAGGATGACTAGAGAGCAATGCCAAAGCACAGAGGTGAACAAATGTAGGAATGTGTGGCCTTTGATTACTGAATGACCTCTCCAAAGAACTCAGCTGGCGACGGCCACCACACACAAATACCACAATACAAAAGCTGCACCGAGGCCAGGCATCCAGGAGCCCAGGAGATAGATGAATGGACAGACGGATGGATGGACCGACAGATGATGGATAGATGATAGAGATAGATAGATAGATAGATAGATAGATAGATAGATAGATAGATAGATAGATAGATAGATAGATAGATAGATGGATGGATGGATAGATGGATAGATGATAGATGGATGACAGAAGATGGATAGGTGGATGGATGTTTGGATGGGTGGGTGGATGGGAGGGTAGATAGATGATAGATGGATGATAGACAGATAGATGATAGATAGATAGATAGATAGATAGATAGATAGATAGATAGATAGATAGATAGATAGATGGATGACAGAAGATGGATAGATGGATGGATGTTTGGATGGGTGGGTGGATGGGAGGGTGGATGGATGGATGATAGATAGACAGACAGATGGATGGATGGATGATAGATGGATGATAGACAGACAGACAGACAGACAGACAGACAGAGAGATAGATAGATGATAGATGGATGACAGGAGATGGATAGATGGATGGATGTTTAGATGGGTGGATGGGAGGGTGGGTGGATGGATGATAGATAGATAGACAGACAGGCGGACGGATGGATGGATGATAGATAGATATCAGGAGATACCACTGAAACAATGTTTCGAGCTCTACTAACAGGAGCTGGTTTGGATGCACGGAGCACCCAGCGTGAGGCGGGCAGGCCAGGGAGCCCACCGCGGGAAGCCCAGGGCAGGGTCTCTGGCCATCGCAGCGGCCTGCAAGGAAGCCGGGAGGGATTCCCAGACGTCCCCTCGCAGTAGGACCTCGGGGGACGGAGAGATCGCGATGACACTTGTCAGTCCAGGCTGGACTCCGCAGCCCACCGTCCGGAAGCCGTACCCAGCCTCCTCCGACCCCAGCCCCAAGCCCGGCCTAGAAGGGGAACTCACCGAGGCGAGGCCACCGAAGCCGTCCCGCCCCGCAGCTCCACAGCCCGGGCCAAGGCGACTCGGAAAAACCCCTTCACCCAGGCTGGTCTGGGAGCGGCTTCCTGGTCACAACCAGGCGGGCTCGAAGAGCAGCCGCTTCCTCCAATCAGCTGCTCCGGCTGGAGCTGTGGGCGGGGCCTCCGTGGGTGGGCGGGGCCTCAGGCGGAAGTGTCCGCCCTCCGCAAGCTTGGTTGAGAGGTCGGCCCGCAGTTGCCCAGGCTGGGCTGTTTAAAGCGGGCGCCAGAAGTGGCGGGAAGCTGCCCCGGTGCGGCCATTGGCGAAGTCGTGGGCCAATGACGAGAGGCTTGACTCTGGGGCGCCTGCTTGCAGAGCCTCCCGCTTTGGGATCAAGACACCCCGAGTGCCCGTGGCAGGTTCGTCTGTCGTTCCTTTGCAGCCGCAGACCCTGTCTCTTGGCCTCTGGCCTCCACTGGCGCGCCCTAATAATAATAATAATAATAATAATAATAATAATAATAATAATAATAATAAAAGAATTGACTCGAATGATTTTTAAAAGATAATAAAAAGGGGGAGAAAAATTGGCTGGAATGGGCAGCCTTGCAGAGCATATCTCCCTCTTTGAATGAAGCCTTCTCAGCTGCAGTAACTATGATCAGTTTCCCCAACCAAACTCTTACAAGTTTTTGGGTTTTTTGTATTTTTTAAAAATTTATCCTTCGGATTCTCTGTTGGTTTGCTTTATCCTCAGGCTTACTGGGTGCTGTTGTTTTAACTTTAAATTCCTAGGTGTCTATCTTACCTTAAAATACAAGCGGTTTTGATCAAGTTGTAGTAAGATGTGCAGGAAGTAGGCACATCAGTTTGGGAAGCATTGGCGTCTTTATTAAGTTAACTCTCCCAATACATAAACATGGTACGCCTCTCATTGGCTTGGATCTTCTTTGATTTCTTTCAGAGCATTCTGTAGTTCTTTGCAGATGCATGATACATATGTTGCTAGATGTACACACACTTGATATTTGGAGCAACTGTAAGTGTATTGATTATATTTTAAATTTTGGTATTTCTGTGCTCACTGTTAGTATGTAGAAATACAGTAGAATTTGACATATTTATCCTTCTGAACTTTGATAGATGCACTAGTTATAGGGATTTTGTTCTTTTTTTGTGGGTGTTCAGATATTCCTTAGAATTATATGTCCATACAGTCATGTCATCTGCACACTGGTACAGTTTTACTTCTTCCTTTCTGATAGATATGTCTGTCTCCTTTACTTGTCTTACTGTACTGAGTAGAACTTTAATAATAAGTGGAGATTTTGCTGTGATATGTGTCTAATTACCTGAGCATCTGACATTTACATGCTGAGGATCCCAACTATTCTCCTGGACTCACATTTGCCCAGCAAGCAACAATCATACTTACTCCTCTGAACATGAGCTGTACTCTGCTGACTAGCCCGTGCTCTGTAATACGCTAAAGGCTTGACACTCTGCACTTAAAGTCCCCCATACTGGATATGTTCCATTTCTACTTCCAGATTTCCTCTCCAGTCTTTTCCATCCTCTTCTGTGCCTCAGAAAGCTAACTTTCAGGATGACAGCAAGAGGCTCCCTCAGCCAGTACAGAATCCCAGCAGATGAGAAGAGGGGGTGAGGCAGAGAAAGGTCAAGTTATTAATGTCCCTAGCCATCTCTGTCTTGTGTCACCAAGTCCATTTGCAACCCTCACATACAGGCTGCAGCTCCTACAAGGCAGCCTGTGCACACCACTCTCTCCAAGTCTACAGTTGTTCCCTTCTTTTGTCCTGTCACAGGTCCCTGGAGCACTGCCCTCCCCTTTGTGGGTTTCTGTGTTCTGCCCACATCTCAAATTGTCCCTTTATTAAAACTGTCTTCAAATTACCAATTTGAGTGAGCCATCTGTTTCCTTCTAGGACAGTAATCCATAATATAAATATAACACTTCCAAATCCCAAGCACCAGACATATAATGCCAATTGTCACAAAATAGTAATCATTTATTTTTTATTAGAAAGTCATTTACAGATATTTATATGCAAAGAGGTTTCTACTTCAAAATAAAGAATGTGAGTTTAAAATAACATGCTAACATGTATCACTTTGTTTGATTTAAATAGTGCCTGTAGTATTTGTAAGTACTGCATTTGCTTCCTAGTAACTAAGTACTGACTACCCAAGTGTACTCCTCATATGATTAATGCTCTCTGCATCTGAAACACATGGTGACCACTTCTTTTTATGTTCTACTGAGGCAGAATGAGACCAGATTCATGCCCTGTGTCTGATGCAAGTGGTTAGATTATCCCTAAATTCCTGTTCCATGCTGACCATTTTTTTGGAAAAAATGAATAAGTAAGGTTATGGGGAAAATCTGATAAAAAATATGTATTTCATATGTATAGAAAAGGTAATAAACCTGCCCAAGTCAATGAACCTGGCAGCAGAAATAAAACCATAAGCCTTTACATAAAAATATTAAGAGTTCAGTGGGCTTGATTTCTGATGGTTTCCATCCAAAAGAAGTTTTTCATACTTTTATTTAAAACTTACTAAATGTGTCCTACTCACAAAGATTAGGTTGTATCTGCTTAGCCAAGATGAAATGAAATCATGACAACTTTCTAGAAAACTCAGAATTTTAAAAACCTTCAATAATGACCTCATCTTTTCATGCAAAGACATATAAGGACTGAAACATCTCTATTACAGAAAACAAACCAAATCTGCTTGTATCAACATCAACTAAATTCTAGAGTTCCACCATTTCATACTGAAAGGCTTGAGGTCCAACTATGTGAACATTGACCTCAGCCACGCCATTGAGCCTGAGTATATGAGTATAGGCACAAAAAATATTTATCACCAACTATTGTCAATATTAACAAAGGAAAAACTTGATTTATAAAGACACATGTCATGTTAAGACTAAAGTCATCTAGCTCAACACCCTCATTTTACAGAGAGGAAAACAGTATTCTATGTAGGTTTAGTAAGTTACTCAAAGACACATGGATGACCAGCACTTCTCTCAAGGGTTCTCAGACCTTTCTGAGTACTTCATCAGAATGTTTACTCATGTCTGCATTTTGTCGGGTCCTATATAAAAACGGCAATGGGACACATGTGAGACTGTAAGACATGCCATGGAAGCACTATACTTTATATAACCCCATACTTTAAATTCTATACTATATAGAAATTGAACCAATTTGGATATTGAATATGCAGGATACCCATTTTGTTTATCATCTTTGAAGTTCATACACTCAAGAGCTCTTGTTGGAAGGGTAGGAAGGAAATAGTGACAAAATCGGAAGTGATCATCAGATTTAGCCTTATTGGTTTGTCATGTGCTATATGTGAACATTGCAGAGAGGAAGACTGAGGAATATTTAGCCACTGAATTTGGGTCCCTTTAACCAACAAATGTGGCAGAGCAATGAAACTGACTGACACAGTGCTGGTGGCTTCTGATCTACTTCCACTGGCAGAGGCCATCTGAATTCATTGTCAGTGTCATTTATTTTAACATTGCAGTGAATATACTACTATAAAGAAGATGTAATAAAGACAATACTATCAGGCAAATTGCTTACTTTTGTTTTATTAGCAAGGAAAAACAAGTTTCTGGAAAATGGTTCTATAGCAATAGAAGATGAAGACACTTGGAATTAATCTCTACAATATGAAATTGTCCCCAAATTATCAAGGTGAAAGGCACATACCAAGCAATTCAAGTTGTCTTTAGCATGTGAGACTTTAGTTGTGCTTTTAGCGTGTTATCAATGTGAGAAGGCCTTTAAAAAGTGACATCCATGTGTATGTATAATTTCTTTTCAAATGGACCAGTCTTCTTCCTCTTTTCTGTTGTTTTTATCTTCTGGAGATGCTTGGCTAGTCGTCTATTTTATAAAAAATAAACTGGTCCGTGATGGTCACAGCAGGAAGCACTTACAAATTGTGCTCTACCTTATCTAGAGAAGAGTTGGATGGTCCTCTGAGCGACTACAACATGAATGCTTGTCCGAGGTCACTGTGGTGCTGTTTCTATGATGTCATTTCTTGGAATGTGAAAGTTCTGGATGATCTTTTCTCACTGGTTGTTTAAGACTTACTTCACTTCCAGAAGAGATGATTGGCAACCCATTATCCATATGGTATCTGATAAGGTGGCCAACGTTGTCAAATATGTGATCCTTAGTCCTCACCTTGAAAAGAAAGTACAGATATACCTAGGTTGAGCTATAGTAGTTCTTTGGAAGATGTGAAAAATCAGGGGGCAAAACCAGACTTATCCCTAAGGTAGATATTTTTCTGAATAAAGAAAAGGTGCTTTTCAATTCCTCCTTAATTACAGTCTTAATATTCCCCACTACCCTTGTAAGTAGTCATCTGTATAAATTAGGAAAATGGTAAGCACTTATCACTCCATCCGAATTTGTAATCAGCCTCTTTTTAATACTGTTGCTTTATTTATGCTATCATGTCATTGTTTGTGTAAATATTTAAGCTGATTTGTGTACAGGCATGAATCCCAGGATTACAAGTATCTTCCATAGTGTAGAGTGCTTCCATATTATCCTGTCTCTACAGAAAGCAGGACCCTAGCAGGAATCTTTCATCTCCTTAGAGACTCAACACAAATCTTGTCACCTCCAAAAAGACTTCTGAGGCCTTCCTCATGGACAGTCATGTCTTCTTCCTACACACTTCATAAATAGCATCTGACTTGTAAATACTTGTTGTATGAAATTACGATCTGCATGCTGAAGGAAATAAATTTTCCCTTTGTGGAATTTCCTGCCTAGTTTTCCTCATCCTATGCATCCTGTCTAGTATGGTTCCCCTGGCCTGATCAGCTGATTACACCAGTGGTTTGTGAGGATAGCAGAGAATCACCCAGGAGAGGGAAGTCATAGAGCACAAAGGATTCTTTGAGTTCTGCCTACATATTGGGATTTTTGCATATTGAAATGATTCACAATTTGAATATGGACTATAAATAGGATAATGGTATTGCATTTAGATTAAGTTTCCTGATTTTGATTATTGTACTAGACCTAGTAAGCATGCATTCAAAGACAAAGAAAGGGGCACAATGACTTCAACATATTCTCAAATGACTCCAAACTCTGTAGAAGTTATTATTATTATTATTATTATTATTATTATTATTATTATTATTGGTTTTTCAAGGTAGGGTCTCGCTCTAGCCCAAGCTTACCTGGAATTCACTATGTAGTCTCAGGGTAGCCTCAAACTCACAGCCGTCCTCCTACCTCTGCCTCCCAAGTGCTGGGAATAAAGGTGTGTGTACTACCACAGCCAGCTCTGTACAAGTTTTTATCTCTTCCATTTTATCCCCTCAGCCAATCCAGCAAACTAATCCTGCTGACTGTATTTTTGATTCCAACTCATTCCACTCCGGATTCCCCTTGCCAACATTCTGGTTCAGAATTTCACCACTTTCTACCCTGAACTGCTGAATTAATTTCTCTGTCCATGGTTTCTGCTCTCTAGTCAATCCTGCATACAGATTGCCAAGTTAACCTTCCTATGATAGAGACTGTAAGCTAGCACTTTCTGGTCAAATGCACCAGTTGTGATTTATCCCTTCCTAGGATTTAGGATCAGAATGTCTGTCGCTCACGGGGGTTTTAATGAATTTGTTTTTGAAAATTATATATAAAACCTGTTTTGTGGTTTCTTAGGAAAAATCAAGTGTGGCCTCACTGGGCCTCTACTCTGTACTGTAGTAATTAGGTGGCATTGCTCTTTGATCTGCCCTGTGTGCACAAGACATGCTTTTTTTTTTATTAAAACATGTGGGACATGAGATCTAAATACAGATTTTTAAGTGTATAGTAGAATATTGTTAACTATTCGCACAATTTTTGCAGCAGGTCTCTAGTACTTTCTCGGGTATGACTGCAACTTTATTCTAATTGAATAGCAACTCCTCATTCCCAAGTCCTTGGCAACTGTCATTCTGTTTCTGTTTTCATGAGTCTGACTTCTTTCGGTACCTCTGCTAAGTGAATCATGTTGTCATCTGTATGGCTTCTCTTCTCTGGAGGCATGTGTGTTCAAGCCTTTTGCCAATTTTTGAATCAAGTTGTCCATTTTGTTTTATTTTTTGAGTTATAGGACTTCCTTTCATATTTTGAATGTTAATTCTTTATCAGGTATGTGGTTTGCAAACAGTTTTCCTATTCTGTAGGTGAATCGGGGCCTTTGCTCTATAGACACATTTATTTTTGTTTTTTGTTCCTTGTTTTTGGTGATCTTATAAAAGAAATTATTAATAATATCATTTTCCCTGTATTTTCTCCTGGGAGTTTTATAGATCCAGGTCTTTATTTAAATCTTTGAACCACTTTGAGTTAACTTTTGTGTATAGTATAAGTGTCTAATTTCATCATTTTGCATATGGATCTTCAGTTTTCCAACCTCCATTTGTAGAGTATTCTTTTCCCATTGTTTAGTTTCAGTATCTTATTAAATGCCATTTGGCTCTATACTGTTTCACTCGCCTAGATGTCTATCTTTATGTCGGAACTATATTGTTTTGACTAATGTAGCTCTGAAATATGATCTAAAGGATAAGGCCTCCCGTTTTGTTATTCTTTCTCAATATTGTTTTGGTTATTCAGAGTTCTTTGTGGTTTCATGTGAATTTTAGGACCGCTTTTGTATTCTATAAAAATTGATTGGGAATTTTATAATGATTGAAATATAATCTGTATATTGCTTTGAGTAACATGGACATTTTAACAGTATTAAGTATTCTACTCCATGGAGATGAGCTGTCTTTCTATTTACTTGTGTCTTTCATTAACTTTGAAAAATATTATTTATTTGTTGGAGAGAAAGAGAATGGGCACACTAGGATCTCCTGCTAATGCAAATGAACTCCAGATGCATGTGCCACTTTGTGCATCTGGCTTTATGTGGGTACTGGGGAATTGATCCCAGACTGTCAATCTTTGTAAATGCCTTTAGCCATTGAGCCATCTCTCCAGCCCCATTAACATTTTATAATTCTTAGTATTTCCTCTCCTTTATTAAGTTTATTCCTAAGTATTTTATTCTTCCCCATACCATTGTGGATATAATTGTTTTCTTAATTTCCTAAAAAGAAATTAAGATAGTTTGTCATTGGTGTATAGAAACTCAACAAATTTTTGCATGTTGGTTTTGTATTTGCTATAATTTTCTTCAATTCATTTTGAGCACTGGCAGGATTTTATGGAGTCTTTGAGATCATACATGAACAGATAATCTTACTTCTGACTTGCTGATTTGGATGGCTTTTCTTTTTCTTTCTCAACTGCTCTAGACATTACTTCTAAGAACTATGTTGATTAGAAATGATTAGAGAAGAAATCCTTGTCTCATTTCTGATGTTAGAGGAAAATCTTTAAACTTCTTACCATACAGTATGTATTACTTTTTTGTCACTGTTACAAAATATTTGAGAAAAATCAACTTAAAGGCAAATAGGTTCATTTTTTTTCTAATGATTTTGGAGGCCAGCTGGCTCCATTACTATAAACTTGTAACAAAACAAAGCACTTTGGCGGTGGAAGCATGTCCTGGAGGAGGCTGCCAATGTGTCCAGGAAGGAGGGGGACAGAAGGGCCATAGAGCAAGATACTTCAGACGAATGCCCTTTTGGCACTAAGTGGATTACTGATAATCCATTGAAGAAGCTACTGTCCTTGTGATCTCAGTAGTGAAAACAGCTGGGAACAGAGCCTTCAACAAATGAACCTTTGGAGGGCACTTTACATTCAAACCATAGCAAGAGGATGCTGTTAGCTACTAACTTTTAATATATGGCCTGTATTCTGTACAAATACTTTTTTCTACTATTTTTTTAGTATTTCTACCATGAAAATATGTGTTGAGTTTTGCCAGCTACTTTTTCTACATCTATTGAGATGATCATGTGATTTTAAAATACTTCCTCCCATGACCTGCATTCACTGCTGGTGGGATTGCAAACTTGTTCAACTGCTATGGAAAGCAGTGTGGAGACTTCTGAACAGAATGGACATAGAACTACCAATGGACCCAGCTATCTCTCTACTAGGCATCTATCCACAAGATGTCACATCTTGACACAGAAACATTTGTACAACTATATTTATAGCAGCTCAATTCATAATAGCTAAGAATTGGAATCAACCCAAATGCCCATCCATGGAGGAATGGACAGCGAAACTGTGGGATATTTACATGATGGAATTTTACTCCGCTGAAAGGAAAAATGACATATCGAAATTTAGGAAAAAATGGTCTGACTTCGAGCAGATCTTACTAAGTGAACACTCAAAAGAACAGAGAATCGAACACCTCATATTCTCCCTCATATGTAGTCCTTAACCAGGATAACCGTAAACTCTACGCAGACTAGTAGAAAGAAGTGAGAGGTTATGAATGAGTGGTAAGGGATGGGGGAGGGGAATGGCTTAAGCATGAGGTTAAACCATATTAGGTTCCAAAACATAAAATCCTCAAGAGCATACTGTAACTTATTGAGAAAGTAGTGGGAGTCGACTGGCAAGAGGGGCCATGAGTGTTAGGGGAGAGAGTCTAAGCCTGTGAACAATTAGATCAGTCTGACAACCCCTGGCTCCAACCACCGGTTCCTTCCCTCACGGAGATGTTGACCAAAGTGACCCATGAGGCTCCAACAACAAGACAGAATTCTGTCAAGGCCCTTGAGTGCCCTCCCCAGGCCTGAGGCAAAACCCTGTTGCTGAAGAAACCACAGAATGCTATAGACCAGCATCGAGAGACACTTTGAGGTCCAAAACGGTATCCAGCTCCCAGAAGGCAGTTAGTGTAGTGCTGGAAGGCACTGTACAGGCTGCCAGGGGAAACTGATCAACGACAGCTGGAGTAAACAGAGACCACTGACATGAAACACAATCTGCAGCCATGAGTAGGCTGACCATACCTTATAATGGGAGAGAACAGCGAACCAAGAAAGGAGCACTTGTGTAATGGGGAAGCCTGGGTCTGGGGGAGACAATCAACAGCTTTCAAAATCGGCCAAATTTTCCACTTAGTGAGGGGGAGCCCTTGTCTGGAACTTTGGATGCAGGGCGATTGGCACCAGATCCCGTACTCTTGGGCTCCCAAGACTAGATGCACTATGGGAGCAATTGACGGGGAGGCTACTAAAAATAGAATCTAGGTAATCCAGAATTGTGTATATTTCTTAAATTACACTGACCTCACTCTCTGATAGAGATTATGTTTGTGTTTTTCAGGATGCAGTAAGGGAGCTGGAGCCCATCTAACCCTACCAACCAACCGTAGGCCGATAGCTGAGATCCTGGCAAGAGAGGAGTCACCACAGTCATATTGTGGAGGATCCATATGGAACCCCACAGAGAATGATGGGATGAACAAGGGACCCACAGCCACAGACATTCAATCAACACAGGATAAGCCAGTGAGACAGAAACCAATGACTTTTGACACAAAGACCCCTAAGCTCACAACAATAATACTTATACTTAATACTCATCCACCACGACTCAGGGAACTGTGCGGAAGAGGGGGCGGAAAGATTGTGAGAGCCGTGGTGGAGGAGACTATCCAGAGGCATGGCACCCCTCAGTAACAACATACTAGTGCCAGGAGAACCTGGCTGAATACTAGGCTATCCATGGTCCTCTGTCAAAAGGACTGATCCAGATGACCCACGGAGGAGGATATCCAGCGATTGGGGATGTGGGAGGGGAAGCATCAGGGAATTGGGGATAACAACTCATTGTTTGCCCACTAAATAATGTAACTCATTATGTACAATAAAAAATTAATTAATTAATTAATTAATTAAAAAATAAAATACTTCCTCCCATTAATGTGGCAGATAACCCTAATTGATATTCATATATTGAGTCATTCTGGCAATCCAGTGATAAATCCTACACAATCATGGTGTATGATCCTTTGAATGTGCTACTGAATTGGGTTTTTCATGTTGTATGCTTTTCTTTTTTACTATTTTGTGCCCTTATAAGGAGGTCTTGTGATCATAAACTAACTCCTTCAGATTTGTTTATCCCAGAAAGTCATTTCTCCATTTTAATTTTTTATTATATTAAGAATATTTTAATTCATTTACTTGTGAACAGAAAGAGGAGAGGAGAGAAAGAATGGGCATGCCAGGACCTCTTGTTGCTACAAATGAACTCCACATGCATGCACCACTTGATGCATCTGGCCCCACGTGGGTACTGGGGAAGTGAACCAAGGCCAACAGGCTTTGCCACTTTAACCACTGAGACATCTCCCCAGCCCCAATCTCTCCTTTTTTTTTTTTTT
>PVHP010022695.1:0-28141 GCA_004024765.1 Zapus hudsonius
AGTTCCCTGAGTCGTGGTGGGTGAGTAATAAGGCTGCTTTAATGTTGCGAGCTTAGAGGTCCTTGTGTCGAAAATCCCTGGTTTCTGTCTCAAAAAATATGGAACGCTTCACGAATTTGTGTGTCATCCTTGCGCAGGGGCCATGCTAATCTTCTCTGTATCGTTCCAATTTTAGTATATGTGCTGCCGAAGCGAGCACCCCTCTCTCTTTTTTTAATATTTTATTTATTAGAGAGAGAGAGAGAGAGAGAGAGAGAGAGAGAGAGAGAGAGAGAGAGAGAGAGAGAATGGGCACGCCAGGGCCTCCCTCTCTCTTTTTAACAAAAATATTTTATTTTAGTTATTTGAGAGAGACAGAAAGACAAAGAGTGAGTATGGGCATACCAGGGCCTCCTGCCACTGCAAATGAACTCCAGATATCTGTGCCACTTTGTGCATCTGGCTTGACGTGGGTGCTGGGGTATCAAGCCCAGTTGTTAAGTTTTCAGGCTTGGCAAGCAAGCTAGCGCCTTTAACCACTGAGCCATCCCTCCAGCCCCTAGCTCTCTTCTAGGGAACCCCCACAGCCACTTTCTAAGTGTAGAGATTGGTGCCTGGGTTTGGCCCTCCTGTGCCCAGAACCCCTCTCTCTAGGCCCACCTTCTATGACAGATTCCTGTGTCTTGATTGGCATTCATAGCTTTGCTGTAACATTTTAACCAAGAGCTTCATTTTCTGGTGTTGAGTCTTGTGTGACCTTTTTTGTACCTTTGAATCTAGAAAAAGGGGGCAAATGTTTTCCTTTCTTTATTCCTTTCAAAACAGAAGCCTGTTAGAGTGTAGAAAGTTAGAGATGGGTGTGATGCAGCAAGGGATGAGTCAGCATGTCTTAGAAGTCTACATCACCACCCTTCATCCCCAAGAAGGAGTCCAGCATTGTGTCCCTCTCATGGATGAAAAACCATTCTTGCTTCAGGAAAGTTTCCCTCTGTGCTGAATCACATTTCTCAGTGCACCAGCTCCTGCTCTCAATTCACTACTGCCTTGTCCCTGGAAATATTTCTAAAAGTAGAAATTGCTGCTCTTCCCTACATTGATCATGGGCTCTGTAGGGCAGGGGAGTGTCCAGACAACCACACGGGATAGTTAGGACAGGAATTCATTTTGCTCGAAGACATAGAAAGCTCAGCTTGGTGGCTTAGGCTTACTTTCTTTGACAGGAGATTAGGTTGCTCAGGTTCTTAGTGGTGTTACCAGGGTCTAGTACTGCCTTCCATAATTGGGTGGGCTGCTACCCCCTCAGCTGTCAGGTCACTAAGCAGAAGTTAGGGGAGTAGGTTCTGGCATTCTTTTCTGAAGCTGTTTTTAGATTTGTGGGGGCTTCCCCTTGTGCTAACTGACCGCTAACCTGTCTTAGCCTAGTGATGATCTCTCCCCCCTGTGGAAATGGGCCTGACTTAGTTCTGATGTCTCTGCAGAGAGTGACTAGTGGTGATCATACAGGATACCAGATTGAGATAAATGCAAGCTGGGTTTATAGTAGGGGAACCTTTCTAAGGTAGTAACAAAACCAAGTTGTGACAGGGACCATCCATGCAAGGGAAATGAATGGACATCTCAAAAGGAAGAAGGGCAACCCGAGGGAAGTAAGGAGTGGGTGCATAGAGATATAGGTGGTTAATGAGGGCTCTGAAGTCCACAGAGAACACAAAACTAGGGTGTCAAAGAAGACAGACATGGCCTTGGCTTCTGGGTTGCGGGGAGATGGAGGTAGGGCTGGGGAATGGGAGCCAGGAGGGGGATGTAGGTTGCAGGTGCAACGGATGTGAAGGAGAAATAGGACCAGCTCTAGCCCTTTGGCCTTCCAAAGAAGGAAGTGATTTCATTAAAGCTTCTGAGTAGGAAACCTGGTCAGTAGGTGGGGGTACTTCTAAGGCCTGGACAGGTGTATTCTGGCTCCCTGTGGCCATGACTTTGGGTCAAATAATAGCCTTCAATTTCTAACCCCCCCTTTTCCCCAAAAGTCTAACAAATGTAACTATGCATGTAGCATAATGTGGGCTTTGCCAAATATGTGTAGCTAGCTTTCGGGCTACTGAAACCTATTAGTGTGACACCAGCTGTGAAGCTCTGTGCAGTCCCACCCAGTGTGAGGGACACCAGGGCACCCAGGCCAGGCCTCTCATGTTTGGGGTTGGGTTGACTGAGGTTGAGATGAAGTGGGGCATGTCGGCTGGGGGAAGAAGCGGAGAGCAACTGGAGTTGCATTTCCCTTCATTTTCCTCTCTGGAAATTACAGTACTGGTATGAGTCAGTTTTCGTAATCGGCTTCAGCACAAGAATTTCTCCTATTGCCCTCAGCCAATTAAAAAATTACCTTGAGTTGTCTTCCGAGTACAAAAGAGACTCACTGTTGAGGAGGCCCAGTAATCAAGACCCCTGCCTGCTCTCTGCAGGGTCTGGACAGGAGATTGTCCTGTAGCTCTGTGCTCTCAGTCTTTGGATGCAGGCCCTAGGCTTCAGCGGAACAAAATTCCTTTCATTTCATTTTCAAGTCTAGAAGCTTCCCAACTACGGTTTTCCCAGCTTGTGTTGTAGATGGCATGAGGCCTGAGGTACTTTGATTAGAGAGAGTAAAGTTTTTTATAAGGCTTTTCTTATTATGTGCTTGTTTTTGTGACGACCCTTCCTGGCAATGCTTGTGTGTTTGTGTTTTGCTTGAGCAGAATTCTCCCAGGGGAATGGAGATGACTGACACTCCTGAGTTAGAAAACCTGGCCCACAGGGAGCATCACTTCAAGTTAGCTATTCCTTGCTATTCTCCGCAGCTACTGTTATATTTACTGTCTTGTTATTCAAAGCCATTTTTTTTTTATTTTTGGGGTTTTGTTTGTTTTTGTTTTGTTTTCCAAGGTAGGGTCTTGCTCTAGTAGCCTCAGGGTGGCCTTGAACTCACGGAGATCCTCCTACCTCTGCCTCCCAAGTGCTGGGATTAAAGGTGTGCGCCACCACGCCCGGCATGTTATGGTTTCTTTAGCCAACACAAACAGACTTATTTGCTATTTACTCAAACCGCAGACAAAAAGCTCATCTGGTTGGGGTCTTGGCAGAGGCCTAGGAAGGTGAACACAAAATTCTAGTAGTTTGACCTCTCAGAATTATTGATGAAAATTTTTAGAGACAGAAAAAGAATATAGTACAATGTTTTATCTCTTAAAGCTTTTGGGGTTTGGGTTGTAACCCCAACACTGGGAAGACTGAGGCAGTAAGGACCATAAGTTCAGCCAGCTTAGGCCGCAGAGCAAGTGTACTAGCCAAACCTTGCTTAGTGTGTACCGGTGGTGGGGGGAGCAGAGGACAACTTAGGTGTAGTATGTTAGGATACCATCTACCTTTATTGAGATAGGATATCTGGTTAGCTAGGAGCTTATCAACTAGGGTAGACTGAGTTGGCCAGCAAGCTCCAGGAATCTCCTGTCTCCTTAGTACTGAAATGCCAATCTCTGTCTACCATGACCAGCAGGCATTTTTATGTGGGCACTTGTGGTTTGATCCAGGTGTCCCCCATAAACTTATGTGTTTTGAATGCTTGATCCCCAGCTGATGCCAATTTTGGAATCAGAACCTTGTTGGAGATGTGTTGTTGGGGGCGGGCTTATGAGTGTTTTAGCCGACTTCCCCTTGTCAGTGTTTGGCACTCCTGCTGCTATTGTTGGCCAGGAGGTGGTGTCCAGCCTCTGCTCATGCCATCATTTTCCCTGTCATCATGGAGTTTCCCCTCAAGTCTATAAGCCAAAATAAATTCTTTCCTCCTACAAGGTGCTTCTGGTTGGTTGGTTTGTCACAGCAAGGAGAAACTGACTCCAGCAACACTCTGGGTCAGTCAGGTCCTCATGCTTGCAAATCAGGCACTTTTATAGACTGAGCTTTCTTCATAGCACCAAGGTCTTTTTTATTTTATTTTTTATTCCTTTTTCTTTCCTTTTCCCTTTTCTGTATTTGCAAGCCGAGAGAGTGTGAGTTGGGCACACTAGGGCCTCTAGCTACTGCAAATGAACTCCAGACACATGCACCACTTTGTACATCTGGCTTTACATGGGTACTGAGGAATCCAACATAGGCTTTGCAAGCAAGTGCCTTTAACCTCAGCCATCTTCCCAGCCCCACTGTCTATAAATATTTTTTTGCAGTGGATTATATTGTTTTCATCTCTGATCTAAAGTATTTTAAAATTTATATTTTGTTTGTTATTTGTGAGTGTGAAGGAGAGAGAAGGGGCACACCAGAGCCTCCTACCACTGAAAACAAACTCTAGACATATGTGCTACTTGGTGCATTTGGCTTTAGATGGGTTTTGGGGAATCAAACCCAGGCAATCAGGCTTTGCAAGCAAGTGCCTTTAACCACTGAGCCATCTCTCCAGTCCCTAAAATTTACATTTTATATGAGATTAATAAAGTATTATAGTTCACAGTATTTATGCAGATTGTAGACTAAATTGTTAAAATCTGAAACAAAAATAGTAGGAATATAAGTAACTGGCAATACTGCATCACCTGCAGAGGGCAAGTGTGTGTGTAGCCATTTAAGGGAGAAGTAACTGTACTTTCTTTGTCTTTAGTCATGGGATATTTTTTTTCGCAACACCAATGCTGGAGCCCCTCCAGGCACTGCCTACCAGAGCCCTCTTTCCCTGAGCCGAAGCTCTCTGGCTTCAGTGGCCCATGCACAGTCCCTGATGGAGGCACAACCCAATGTTGACAAGCTTGTGGAGGACCATCTGGCAGTACAGTCGCTCATCAGGGCCTATCAGGTAAGCATTCACGTAAGAAAGAACACAATGTTACATAGACCTTTGTGTGAGATTTAACTTCTATCTCCAAATGCCAGCTGTTTTCTCCTTGCTTTGAAGTCTTAGGGAGGCAAAAATAAGTATATAAGAGAAAGGGAGTGAGGCCACCTTTACTGTCTGTGTGATATAATAGCTTCTTATTTCTGTTCCTAAATTGGCAGTACATGGGCATAAAGGGGAAGTGCTGTATGCTTGGGTAGAAGCAGTGACTAAGAGGGGTGGGTGGTGCTATGAGGGTATTGATGCCCCTTCTCTATTATTGAATACTGTAAGAAAGAAATCTGTAGAGTTGGGAGACAGAATCAGGTTAGGAAGGGGTGGCTGAGTGTTCAGAATGTGAGTGTGGCTGGCACAGGGGAACTTTGCAAAAGCATGCCACTTAGCAGCTGTCCTTACCGGACATGGTCACCAGAATTGGGCTTTTCCTCCCTGGCCTTTTCTCCAAACACAGTAACAGAGCATCTTCCAGCATGCCCATCTTGTGTCAGGGGGAGCTAGAATTCAGACCTGAGCAAAGGTAGAGAAAGCAAGCCTGGTACCTCCCTTCTGGGAGCTTCTGTCAGAATTCGCCCCCTCCTCCCCCTTGCCTGTTCTTGCACAGATGTAGAAGTCGAAACCAGGGATCTCTGCCCCACGTTTGTTTTTCCTGGAGACAGTGGCTCAGGAAGGTTCTGGGTTCTCCAGACCTTTCTGCCATAGTGTGGCAAGGAGGACGCTTTCTGGAGTTCCTGTGTGCTGTCTCAGGAAGTAGCTGTGTACAGTACTGTAAATGGCATAGCCTTGGCTTCTTATGTGCTATCCACAGTGGACCTGTACATAGGTAAGAGGCACGGCTTATCATTCCTGACCATTTCCTGAATACAATTAGCCACAGGAACATTTTTAATCTGGCCTTTGACTTCTCAGCACCTGCTATTCTTAGATTGCTAGCAAGTAGTTGTAAGTGAAATATCCAAAGTTGAAAGAAACTTAAAATTGGAAAATTTTTTTGTCTCCTTTGTGTCTCCCCTTTTCCTTTCTTGGTAGTGCTGAGGATTAGATTCAGGGCCTCACATGTGCTCTGCAAGTGATCTGTCACTGAGCTACACCTAGCTCCTTTTTTTCCTCAATGGTTTAGATCAAATGCTCTAAGTCCATGTTGTAGTAGGATTTGTTGTTGTTCTGACCATATGTGACCTACTGTGTGCAGTATTAGAGCTCCCTTCCACATTCATGTCATAAAAGCAAACCTTCTCTAAAGTTGATGTAACCCCTTCTCGGTTGTGCCCAACAGTTAAGCCTTTATTTTCCTCTTTAGGAAAATGTTTTTCTTTTATGCTAAGGAAGGCTTCACATTGGAGTAACAATTTCCCTGCTATACCTTAGGTCCATGATACAGGGAAACTGTAAGGATCCCAAGAAACCAAGCCTTTCAAATTGTCTAGGTTTATTATAACCTGAGACAACCCTTTTTCCCAAAAAAGTACATTAATGATATACAATAAGTCCTTTATTATTTTATATTTTTGTGATACTGGGGATTGAAATACAGCCTTACACATGCCAGGCAAGTGCTCTACCATTGAACTATATACTTGGTCCTGCTTTTTTCTTTTTATTTTGAGATAAAATCTCACTAAGTTGCCAAAGCCGGCCTTGAATTTGCAGTCCTCTTGCCTCGGCCTCTTTAGTACCTACTATTAAAGGTCTGTGCTATCGCACCCAGCTTACAATAATGCTTTTCAAATAAACTGGTATAAAACTGACTTTTAAAAAAAATTTTAGCCGGGCATGGTGGCGCACGCCTTTAATCCCAGCACTCGGGAGGCAGAGGTAGGAGGATCACCGTGAGTTCAAGGCCACCCTGAGACTACATAGTGAATTCCAGGTCAGCCTGGACTAGAGCGAGACCCTACCTCGAAAAACAAAAACAAAACAAAAAACAAAACAAATTTTGTTGAGGGGGGGTTCATTGAACCATATTCTTCTCTAGGAAAGATTTGTATGAAGTTTAACTTTTTTTACCCTCCCCACAGCTCACTGGATCTGCTTAATGACTTGCTTGTGTTACTATTCCAGGTCAGGGGTCACCACATTGCAAAACTTGATCCTCTCGGAATTAGTTGTGTAAATTTTGATGATGCTCCAGTAACTGTTTCTTCAAACGTGGGTGAGAATTGATCTGTAAATGCTAATTTTAATGTAATTTTACTTTTTTTTACCCCTTCCCTCTTTTTTTTCTCCTGTCCTTTTGTGTGTGTCCTTCCCTCTCATCGTTGGTCCACTCATAGATACGAGGGCACCATGTAGCACAGCTGGACCCCCTGGGGATTTTGGATGCTGATCTGGACTCCTCCGTGCCCGCTGACATTATCTCATCCACAGACAAACTTGGTGAGGGTCTGAAAGCAGTTGGCTACGCTGCTTGAGCTCCTCTCGCTGTGCCACAGCCTGTACTAGCCAAGACATCAGACAGGAGGGAAAAGCTCTTAAGTTTCCTTTGTTCTGATCACTTGAAATTTATTAGTAATGCGGCATTAGTGTGTTTTAGGCATGATATTTTTATCTCACTTTTCAGCCAGATTATCTGAGTCTCAATCTGGTCAGTGGAAGGGTCTGTGGCCCCCAGAAAGGCTGGCCCACTGAGGGCAGGCAGATTGGAAACTGCTCCAGAGAACAGCTCCTTTGGTTCCAGTTTTCCATATCCTGTGTAGCGCTGCCTTCCATGAGGATGCTGACAAGCCTTGCAAGACAGCTGCTGTCACAACTGCCCCATCCTTGAGTTTGGTGGGCCTACTTGGCGTGGAGGCCACTGTGTCCCTAAGGAATGAAGTTCAAAATAAGATGTACAGATTAGGGTCTCCTGATTTGTAAATGTCAGTGATCACACCAAGGAAACTTTGGAAGGCATTCCCCACAGCGCCAGGAGGCCAGGGCCTTTGGGAGATGCATGTGTGGAGCACAGTTGGGGTTTGTCACAGTTGCCAGAGGATATGCTAGCCAATACCCTGTCCTCCTCATGAGGTGAATGGGTGTTGTGATGTTCACCTGTAGTTGCTTTCAGAGTTAATCTGCTTATGTCACCATGCTGCTAACCTGTACTAAAGAAATGATGATATGACTAATTATGAAATGACCAGAGTGTTCACAATAGGCACCTTACATACTAATGAAATCAATGATCACCTACTTGCTAATGCTATTCTTGGGGAGATGAAATAGTCTTCTTAAAAACCCTTTGGGGGGAGGGTGCAGAGAAATGGTCCTCCAAGGCTCTTCACATGCCCTGAGCCTTACAGGCATTGCTGAGTTGTAACTAGAGAGTCGGGCATTAATTAAGTAATGTTAGGTAACGTTCTCCTATATTGGGAGGTCAGTTCTACAGCAGACACCAGCTGAATATCTTCACACTTAATTCAGTTCTGATAGTAGATGGTTCTATGAAAAGAATTCTTTATGGCCAACTCCAAAACAGAAAAGCTTGGGGATAGTAGTTTCTGTGAGCCATCTCAGGTAAGAGGAATTTCTAGTTTCTCTGCCTTTAGGAGGAAACTATAAGCCAGGAACCATGAACAAAACAGCTACTGTCTAATGGGGATGGCATCAGATCCTGGTTGAGGTCTCAGATCTCAAGACTTCCCTATCAGTCCTCAGTCACAAGTCTGAGCCTCAGGAACTGTTAACCAATTGTGTTCCGCTGCTTGCAGAACTCAGTGAACACTTTCTTACATCTGCCAGTTCATTATAAAAGGGTCTTTTAAAGGTAGTGACTAAGCGGGCAGGTGAAGTGACACTTAGGAACATCTGGAAGTCTCAAGCACAGGAGCTTCTGTTTCTGTGGTATTGGGTGCACCACCCTCTTGGCATGTGGATGAATTCTTGTTCAGTTGCACATGCTCAGCAGTACATAATCTGAACAACTTTGTCCTTGTAGGCTTTTATGGTGACTTTATTGCATAGGTATGATGAAAGCGTGGATAGCATATCGAAAACCAAGCGCATAACTTGATGCTTATAGAATGAGTGGAAGCCTGGGAAGCCTGTAGGTTCAGATTCTTCAGCAATCTTTCCTCTTGGGCATAGGGCAAGACCCCTTATCTGCTATCAGAGGTTAGGTCAAAGAATTTCTTTGTAGCCAACTCTAAAACAAAAAGGCTGGGAACAATTACAGTTTCTGTTATTCACCTTGGGTAAAAGTAATTCTAGTTTCTATCACCTGCCTTAAGGAGGAAATTAGGAGCCAGGAATTATTCTCCCCCCCCCCCCAAAAAAAAAATAAATAACACAGGAGGAAATTTTTGACAAACTCTTTTTTAAATCTTAACTGAATTGGACCAGTTCAGATTAGAGACAACATGAATTCAGTCCTGCTCTAATTCAACAGTGGAATCTTTCTACTACTAAGAAGTGGGTCTCTTTGAAGCCGTCCCAGGAGGTATTCGAGCCTCTTTCCTATATATTATCCTGTAGCAGTGCAGGTATACCCAACTTTTCGACACTGTCATCTACCTAGTAGTTCTGTGTGGGGCTGCATGCATAGCCATCTCGGGGATCATTCATCCTGAGCTGCATGTTGGAGATTCCTGCTAGTGTGAAAACTTGAGCTTCCAGCCCCTAGTGCCTAGTCCTTCACTGCTGACTGCCTCAAGCCTCTACCTCCTCTGTTTGTGTCCCACCAGCTCAGTGAGTGTTGGCCCCTCCATGTACTCAGGACAGGGCCATCTTCTGGCAGCTAATTTTACCTCCCTGTGTGCATTGGGGACCTTCCAGGAGTGCCTTCTGAGGAAAGCACTTCCCATAACATCAGTCATGGTAGGGACCACAAAAGATTAATTTTCTATGTATGGCAAAATGTGAACCAGAGAGAAGCAGATAAGGAGATTGACTTTACTCTCCCAATGAAACCTCTAATGTCCCTGTATTAAAATGGACCTCAGCCAGGTGTGGTGGCGCATGCCTTTAATCCCAGCACTTGGGAGGCAGAGATAGGAGGTGAGCATTCAGGAGGCTGAGGTAGAAGGATCACTGAGTTTGAGGCCAGCCTAGAGCTGCAAAGTGAATTTGAGGCCAGCCTGGGACTTCAGAGTGAGATCCAGGTCAGCCTGGGCTAGAGTGAGACCCTACCTCGAAAAAACAAAAAATAAAAATAGTTAGAATGGACCTTTCATGGTGAGTCTCAGCATGTTAGATCTATTTGGGACTATCAAGGTCTGATCTATCCCTTTCAGGCTAATTAGATCGAGGCAAGCTGGAGAAGGAGCTCCTGGGTAACCCAAGCCCAGCAGGGTCTTCGATAAGTAAGAAACCCTGACCAATTCTCTATGAGTTCCAAAGCCAGAGTGAAGCTATCCTGCCTTAATTTTCCACAGGCCATCCTGAGGCGCCTCATATCTACTCTTGGATACAGTCCTAAGTATTTGCTTCTGTGAGGTACAGAGTTTCATTCACCAACAATAAGGTGAGGGCGGAGTATTTTATGAATTACAAGGCTAAAGGACACAGAACTCCTTGAAATCCTCTGACAAACTCTTCTGGCCAGAAACACTTGGATAAGAATCAGGAGGCCAATTTTGTGTGTGTGTGGATGGGGGGGGGGCGCTAGTAAAAAATTATAGTAATTTTTTAATGGGGTTAGCCTTGAACTTCTAATCCTCTTTCCTCTGCTTCCCAAGTGTGGGATTGCAAGTATGTGCCACCTGATTCTATGAATTTTGTTTTGAGACAAGGTCTCCTTATACGGCCCAAGACTTGTCTTAGACCCCTTGTGTCCGTTCCCCCCCCCCCCCAGCCCTGGCTAGCCTGTTAACTCACCATCCTCTTGTCTTAGCTTTCCAAGTATTGATTATAAGCCTAGTTGGCCTTTTCCACCTGCCACCCTACTTGGTCTTCCCCCCTCACTCCTTACCTGTGCTGGGGATCAAGCCCAGGACCTCAGGTGAGCTAGGCACGCACTCTACCCATCCCCACACCAGTCCTGTTAATTTTCAATAATGACATAAAAATCACAAATTCTTTTTGTTTTGTTTTTGGATTTTTTTTTTTTAAGGTGTAGGGTCTCACTCCAGCCCAGGCTGACCTTGAACTCACTTTGTAGCTCCAGGCTGGCCTCAAACTCAATGATCTCCTACCTCAGCCTTCTGAATCCTGGCATTAAAGGCCTGTTCCACAATGCCTGGTCATAAATCACAATAAATTCTTTAAGTAGCTCTAAAAGATAGAAAAGGTGTAAAAATTGTAAGACATTTGAACCTATAGGGCAATTATGTTGAGTGCCCATCCTTGATGTATGGCTGTCTAATATGACCAGTTCCATAGAGTGCTTAATCTCAGCATCTCCTGCTTATTGAAATCCAGGCACTGTCACCCCTGGCTGAGTGACTTTGGGCTAGATACTTCCTCCTCCTGTGCCTCAGTGACTTGTCTGTAAGGCAGAGATGATGATATCTTAAGGTCTCAAAATTAAGCAGGACATAATAGAGCATACCTACAGAGCACACACCACCTCCATTGGAAGCTGAGGCAGAAGGATTCCCAGTATCGCGCTCTCTCCCCCTTCCCTCCCCTATTGTCTTGCTTTTTCCCTTTCCTCCTCCTTATTCCCTTCCCTCTTTTTCTCCTCTTTTCTCTCTCTCTCTTCTCCCCTTCCTTTCTCTTTTTCTTTCAATGGTCTTGTAATATGGCTCTGGCTGGCCAGGAGCTGCATGTATAATACACCTGCCCTAATTATCCTGCATCTGCTGTGCCGAGATTATAGACATCAGCCAACATATCTAGCATCTCTCTTCCCTTCTCACTGTCTGCTCCTTTGCCCCCTCCTCCTTCCTCCTCCTCTCTCCCTCTGTCTCGTTTATGTTGGGCTCAAAGAACCTTGCAACTTCAGCCTCCTGAGTAGCTCCTCGCTACAGACTTTCCCCTAAAAATGTAAAAGTTAATTTTAGAGCGATTTCTCAGTTTTGGGTGATATTCCATGATTGTGTAGAGGATAGTTGGCGTGGCCATGAGAGGTTTTATTGCAGTCAGTTCCTTGGAGAGGTTTTATTGTAGTTGGGTTCAAAGTAAGTCCACGGAAATCCATCTTAATTTGTGCTAGGTTATTCTATAAACCTTACACCTTTGGGAGTGGAAGTTGACTTCCAACATTAGATGTCTTGTGGACACATTTCCTGTCACCCATAGGCCATGGCGAGCTTCCATGTATTCCTTATTGGTACTGTGGGAGTGAGAGTGGGGCAGCTGTGGTCTCCTGACAGGAGGACACCTAGGCTCATGGGTTTGGATGCCAAGGTCGAAATGAGTGTATTCTGCAGAATGCCAGTCAGGATGTTACCAGTGGAAAGACAGCAGTGAGTCCCTTCATTGCCATCGTTTGGAGACAAACTATTTACTCAGAAACCAAACAACTTGTAGAGCTAGCTGCAGTTATATACTCTAGTGCCTTACGAATTGCATTCCTTCCTTGCTCGACTTGATGTGTGGATGGGTGCATCCTGTTCTGGTTAGCTCTTGCCCTCAGTTTTCTCTTTCAAATGTAGTTAGATTCCTACTTAAAATTGCCATTGTCGGTGGTTTTTGTGTATTGCATAGTGTAACTTCTTACCATGACAAAAATGATTGTTTTCCTTTATTAAGACATTTAAACATAATGAAAAGAGAATTCAGAATGACAAATTCTGTAAGTAGTCATGAGGAGAGCATACAATTTCTTACCCATACACCATTAGTGTTTTTAAATTCCAATTAATAGTATTAAGACATGAATTTGTATTGAGCAGTTAAAGTTAATCCATTAACCTCAAAACTTTCAGATTTTCAGCTACTTGAGTGTTTATACCTATGTTCTTGCCTTTGTGGCTTTAACAACACAGTAATAACTTTCCTGCCCATCTTCTGACTTACCAGAGCTCTGGGTTTTTTTGTTTTGTTTTGTTTTTTTCTTAGTACATTGAGAATAATGAGCTGAAAATGGTAATTATTTTTGTTTGTTTTCTGAACTGTAGTCTTGTTTTGTTGCTCTGGCTGGTTCAAAGCCATGTGCTCAAGTGACCCCCTCCCTTTGGCCTTTCAGGTGGATGCGACTGGAGCTGTAGGTTACATACCTGGCTCTAGAGTTGCTTTAATCTGTTCTTATGATTTAAGAATGACAGAGAGCAAGCAGTTTGTTTAATAGACTGCTTTTGATAGCTGATGAAGAATGCCAGATGAGCTTCCCTCAGTGAGTCAGGGAGTGGACCAAGCTGAGGTCATACTCAGAGAGCATTGAAGTCATGGTGGATATGGTCACCCTTGAGGTGAACGAGGATTCTTTATTTTACCTGGTCGTACTCCCTCCCAGTGTCATGTCTTATTTCTCACCTGCTGATTATAGCCTCGTCAAATCCACCTGGCACACGCCTTCACTCTAGCAATTGGTAAAATACTTACATCCTCAGGTGCACTGGGAAAATCTGTGCTTTCTGTAAATGGCAATCATAAAGTCTTCTGTGGCTTTCTCCTGTGTCCTTTGTTTGACTTTTATTTTAAAAAGACAAAAAAAAGTACAGGTAAAAATAAAAGCAGCCACCTACTCAGCACCTAGATAGTAAACATTACCCACATTGCTTTTAGGTTTTGTTTGTTTGATTTTAAACAGGAATGAACATTTGTAGTTTCTCTGAGGCTCTGCCTTGTGTCTGAGCTCTGCTGTCCTAATGGCTGCTTGATGTCTCCTGTCTTGATTTTTAAAGGCTGAAGAAAAAAAGTTACATTTTCAGACTCACCTTAAGACATTGCTGTTTTTGTGCCAGGCTTAGATATTCTGTCGTGCTGAAGACTCAGTAGGCACTGAGGTCTGTGGATGCTGTTAGCTCCCAGTATAGGAGTCTTGGTGAGCTCAGTGGGATCTCTTGAAGGTCAGGGCTTTGACCTTCAACTTGAAACACTCAGCTGACCTTTCTGTACACACCTTGAGTCTGGAGGAGTTGCAGTGAAATGACCATGACCCTTGTGTGCTTCTGTTAACCACCCTCCTTTCTGACCCCATCCTTCAGGCCCACACATCCAGGTAGAAAGTCAAAAAGAATTTTGTACATCCAGATAAATATCTTGAGCTTCACTAGGGACATGACAAGCTTTTAAGACAGGGTAGAAATGCTCACAGAAAGAAGAAAAATGTGCAACTGCTCGGCTGTGTGTTACGGTTCTTGGGGGCTTTTTCAGTCACTGAACTTTGTTTCCAGGTTTGCTACCTTGTACAGGAAGACGAAGGGTCCTCCGTCTGTTCTTTATACACTTAAGGGTTAGGATCCAGACTGCTACTGGTCTGAAAAATGGCCAGTTCACAAATTAGGCCTTTTCACTTTCTTTTCCTCAGTTTTTCATCCTTTGGTAGCCTAGATTGAGTGGCTATCACTTTCCAGGAGAGCACTGTACCAGCTACTTCTGGAGCTAGGGGACAAAAATCAAGCAGTGTTGCCTGGTGGATCCTCAGTGTCAGTGGAGTGACCTAGCTTTCTGATCCGCCTGCTGTTCTGTGAACAAGTCACATTTTTATCAAAACAGCTTAGTGATTGAATCCTGATCACAGAATTTACCCTCGTCTCCTTTCGTGTGTGTCCACGTGACAGTGTTTGTGTTGCCTGTGGCTGTGATGGTGGTATAGGGTTTTGGTGTTGGGGTTTTAAACTAACTCACCTGTCTTTTTCCTTCTGCATTCACCCATGCTACCCCACTCTGCCTCTCAGATCTTGCAGTTTTCAAGGAACGACTTGGAATGCTAACAGTAGGAGGTAGGAAAATAATGAGCCTTTCACCTTTCTGGAGTTGAGGACTTCATTTGAATAGGATGTGTAACTTTTCCTAGCATGTACTATGGGGAAAGTTGACACAACTTCTATCAGTGTTTTAAAGTTTGTTAATGGTTTTGAAACCTGGTTTCCCCTCCATTTAGTTATCAGCAGAGCTACCTATGTGGTATCAATTTGTTTCTGTTCATTTTGCTTTCTAAAGAGCGCTTTTCATCTTCACATCTATCTGCTTTACCATTACTTCATCATAAGCTTGCATTTTCATCAATTCACCTTCAGCTCTGTCAGGATCAGCAGGCCCGAGGCCATGTCAGCTGTGCATGCTCACTTGTGTGCCCTCCACATCGTGTTGTGCTTTGTCTAGACTCTGGATTCCTTCAGATCCTGCTTCCTGGGCATTTTGGACAGGATTTCCAAAATGTTCCATGTTTGAAGGACAACTGAGGTATTAATAAAAGCTTTCTAGGAGCCTTTTTTTAAAAAAAAAATATTCATTTTCAAGCAGAGAGAGAGAGAGAGAGAGAGATAGAGAGAGAGAGAGAGAGAGCACCAAGGCCACCACCTTGTGGGTCTGGTTTATGTGGGTCCTGGGGAATTGAACCCGTGGCCTTAGGCACTGGAGGCAAGTGCCTTAACCGCTGAGCCATCTCTCTCTAGCCCCTTGGGAGCCTTTTATGACCCTTGTTTTTGGCAGAACACCCTTGAGGAATCCAAAGTTAAGGTGCTGTGCCATCTGCCTACCATCAGCTCTCCCTGTCTCTTCCTCTGGCAGCCAGTGTCCTCTCCAGGCTTCTCTTAAGATACTCTTTCATACCCCCCCAACCCATCTGTTACAGACTACTTTTTATTAAGCTTTTTTATTTTGAGACAATTATCGATTCATATAGTTACAAGAGTTAATAGTGATTTCAAATTCTTAAGCCAGGACCCTCAGTACCAGATAGCATGTCTATATGGTCAGAAGACTTGGGATCACTTCCCTCCCATCCCACACACCACACTTAACCCTAGGCAAGCGATGTGGTACATTCCATTTCTGTAATCTCAGCATTTTAGGAGTGCTGTAAAAATTAAATCACCATATGTGACCTTGTGGGATTCAGTCAGCTTAGTTAGCTAGATATATACACAGGTTGTTAATGTGGATCACTGGTTTGTTACTTCTTACTGATGAGAAGTAGTATTTTCATATATTAAGGATCTCTGAATTCTTTTAATGACTAAAAGGGTCTTTTAAAAAGGGAAAATATTAATTCTATGATGTCCAGTATAGGTAGACAGACAGATAGTGTTTTTGTTAATTCTAACTCTTTCCTTAGCCTTTGATCCCAAAGATTTTCTCTTTTGTATTTTTCTGAAAGTTTCAGAATTTTCAGTGGGCACATATCTTTAACCCTGGCATTCCTCTGAGATAGAAAAAATCACTTCAAGTTTGAGGCCCTCTGGCCTCCATACACATGTGCATGTGCACATACTCAAACATGCCTAAGGGCTGTAGGTGAGCCTATATAGGGAGCCCACCCAGGGTGGCCAGGAGGAGGGGCACCAGAATCTGGGAGCCAGGATGGACCTCACAAGGAAGTGAGGAAGGCTGGGGATCATCAGGTGACCTGGAACTTGGGGCCCCTTGCCCTTCCTTGTGATAGGGCTGGCATCTGAGGTGACAGGGAGCCCAGGTGGCTCCTCGCAGACAAAGCACCTAATGGGCCCACTGAGCCCAGGCACCCCGGATCACAGCAGCTTCCAGTCCAGGCTCCTTCTCCAGCCATCTCTAGGTGCTTGCTCTTGCCACAGGACTTTAAAAGATCTGAGTGTGGAGTGACTCTGAGACTGGGATCTGAGGCAAGGATAGGTACAAGCCTTAAGACAGCTTGTAGTGAGGTGCAGGAGTGGGGCGGCATGCTGCCGGGGCAGGCAGGAATGGAGAAGGACTGGCTTCCAGTTGCCCTAGTGCCCCTGGGATGAAGAACCCTGAGAGGTGGAGTGGCAACCCTCGAGCCACCAGCCTACATGCTGGAAAGCCTTCAGGCGGATACCAGCATCACCCACAGATGTGGGGCTACAACCCAAAACCTGGCCAATGCTTAATTATTTTTGTTTGTAAATGTCTTAATTGCCCTGGCACCATTAGCTGAAAAAATGTGTCCTTCATTGAGTTACTTTTACTTTTTTTTTTTTTTGTCAAAAAATCAGTAGGACTTACTTGGTGTGCATCTTGTGTTGCATCTATCCTTCCACCAGTATCACATCTTAGTGACTGTTAGCTACTAAGCTTCCATTTTCAATATTGTCTTAGAGCCTTTAGAACAACTATGCCTCTGTCTACATAAATCCCTGCTGACATTTTGTTAGAAAGTTTGTTAAGCATACAGGTCCATTTAGGAAAAACTGAGGATTGTTCCTCCTGTTTTCTAGAAGATTGTACATAATTTGTATTAATTTTTCCTTAAATATTTGACTGTTTTCTAACAAAACTATCTGAGCTGATTTTTGTTTATTTCAGGGCTTTTAAAAATATTTTGTATTAGGTGAGTAATGATAGTTTGTTTTCTAGAAATGGTTCATTTTGTCTTAAGTTGTGAAACAGTTGTTCATAGCATTTTCTTATGTAGTATTAAAAAAAACTGAATTGCAACATCACGAAACCTGTTTTTCCCTCCATTCAAAATGCATAGTATTGGGCTGGAGAGATGGCTCAGCGGTTAAGGCACTTGCCTTCAGTGCCTAAGGCCCTCGGTTCAATTCCCCAGGACCCACGTAAGCCAGACCCACAAGGTGGTGGTCCTGGTGTTCTCGTTCTCTCTCTCTCTCTCTCTCTCTCTCTCTCTCTCTCTCTCTCTCTCTCTCTCTCTCTCTGCTTGAAAATGAATAAATAAAATATTTTTTTAAAAAATGCATAGTATTTTTGTTTCATCTGGAGGATCTGAGGTGACATCATGTTTCACAGTGAAGTGTGTCAGAAATTTCTAGTCTTCAACTACAAATACGGATTTGTCTGTCTTTTCTTTGAGTCTTATCAATTTTGTTGTTGTTTTGAGGTAGAGTCTCGCTCTAGCCCAGGCTGACCTGGAATTCACTATATAGTCTCAGGGTGGCCTTGAATGCACGGTGATCCTCTCACCTCTGCTTCCTGAGTGTTGGAGTTAAAAGTGTGTGCCATCATACCTGGCTTCTCATTAATTTTTTAAAAAATCTTTATTCAAAATTAGAGACATTGTATGAGCAAACATTATGTTGGTATCCCCATTTCCCTCCTTCCTGTCCCCAATCCACTGGGTATCCTCCTCAGTGGGCACACTGGATCAATCCATGGGGTAGGAGGTTATGGATAGCTCAGGAGGCAGCCAGGTTCCTCCCCTTTGTATGTTGTTGCTGAGGGAGAGCAATGTCTCGGATATTTTCCACCACCTCTTACAGTTTTTCCGCCTCTTCTTCCTCCCAGTTCCCTGAGTCATGGTGGGTAAGTCTGATTTATTGTTGAGATCTTAAGGGTCTCTGCTTTAGGTTGTGCTGGAAATTGTTGGTGTCTTTCTCATCAATTTTTTGTTTTGTTTTGTTTTTGTTTTTCGAGGTAGGGTCTCACTCTAGCCCAGGCTGACCTGGAATTCACTATGTAGTCTCAGGGTGGCCTTGAACTCACGGCAATCCTCCTACCTCTGCCTTCTGAGTGCAGGGATTAAATGCGTACTTCACCACGCCCAGCTCTCTCACCAATTAAAAAAATTTTTTTTATTCATTTTCAAGCAGAGAGATAGAGAGGGGGGGAGAGAGAGAGAGAGAGAGAGAGAGAGAGAGAGAGAGAGAGAGAGAGAGAGAGAGAGAGAGCGCGCACCAGGTTCACCACCTTGTGGGTCTGGCTTATGTGGGTCCTGGGGAATTGAACCTGGGGCCTTAGGCACTGGAGGCGAGTGCCTTAACCAATGAGCCATCTCACCAGCCCCTTCTCATCAATTTTTGATTCACATAGTTTATATATAGCCTTTAAAAAAAAAATTGAAACAAGGTCTTACTGTAGCCCAGATTTGCCTTGAACTTGTGGTAATCCTCATGTCTCAGGCTCCCAGGAGTACAAGTGTGTATCACTGTGCCCTTACATATACATACACATATACATACATTCAGGATTGCTTCATCTTCTCAGTAGGTTGATTGGTTTGTTTTATATGATGTAATGTCCCGAATCATATTTTACTCCAGAGTCTATTTGATAATATTCCCTGCTTCTGTTAGATTAGTGTATGTGTTTTTTCCACTCTTGTGTTTTCCACCTGCCTATCACATTAGAAGTGAGATTTTTTTTTTTTTTTTTTTTTTTTTGGTTTTTTGAGGTAGGGTCTCGCTCTCTAGCCCAGGCTGACTTGGAATTCACTGTGTAGTCTCAGGGTGGCCTTGAACTCATGGTGATCCTCCTACCTCTGCCTCCCGAGTGCTGGGATTAAAGGCGTGCGCCACCACACCCGGCAGAAGTGAGATTTTTTATAATAAGGCATGTGCTTGTTTTTTGTTTGTTTGGTTGGTTTTTGGTTTTTCAAGGTAGCATCTCACTCTAGCCCAGGCTGACCTGGAATTCACTATGTCGTCTCAGGGTGGCCTTGAACTCACGGTGATCCTCCTATCTCTGCCTCCCCGAGTGCTGGGATTAAAGGCGTGCGCCACCATGCCCAGCTTTTTTTACTTTTGGCTTGGGTTGTTTGTGTGTTTTCTTTGTGGTTTAGTTTATTTTTTAATTGACTGCCAGTTCTCTTATGTAAATTATACTTTGTATTTAGTATAATTATTGATATGTTAGTGTAAATCTGTAGTTTTATTTGTTTCCTGTTTGGTTTTCCTCTTCACTTTTTTTTTCCTTTTATTTCCTGTCTTGTCTTTCTATGGATTTTATACCTATATTCTAATATCCTGTTTCTCTGTATATGTAGTGGTTTTGCTTAGTTGCTGTAGGTATTACGTTATACACAGTTTATCACAGTCTACTGATACCGTTATTTCACCAGTTAAAGTTGAGTAGAAAACTTTGTCTCCTTTTCTACTCACTGTCCTCCTTCTAAGAGCTCATGGAGCCAGGGCACACTGTGCTTCAACCACCACACACGACTTAGCAGAGCATTTGCTGTATTCACTCCCACCTTTCTTTTTGGATGCTTTTCATCTGTGTGAGAGAGCTGCTTTTCTCATTGCCCTTCTGTTTTAACAGTTTCCTTTGGCTATTCTTTTAGGGCTGGTCTGCTAGTGACAGATCTTAGTTTTTCATTAGCTTTCTACTTTGGTTATAAGATATACAATCCTTCACTTTTATTGAACGGTGTACTACCACTTTGATCTAGCCTACAGGATTTCTGGTGAGAGATCCACTTGTCGTTCGAAGCAGTTTTGTGTTTGTGTATCCTGTAAGCAGGTGTCACTGTACTATGGAGTCTCTCAAGATCTTTAATTTTCAGAAGCTTGCTTTATGTTAACTTGATATTATTTTTTTTTTGGTTTGTTTATTTATGTCTTCTCCCTTGAATTTGGTCAGCTTCTTGAATCTGAGTGTTTAAGTCTTTTATTGCATTTGGAAAACTTCAGCTATTATTTTCTAAGCATCTTTCTGGGATTGATTTATGTGGATGTGAAATCTTACATTATAATAGCACTTGTCCCTGAAGCTCCCTGTTCTTTCTTTTCTTCAAACAGATTAGCTTTTTTTGTTCTTCCATGCTCAGATTTAGAGTCTTTTCTCTATCTTGCCATTGAGCCATTAGTTTATTTTTAAATTTCCATCTGGTCCTTCTTTGTGCCTTCAGTTGTTGCTGAGAATTTGTTTTGTAACTCAACGTTTTCATCACTATCATGTTTATAATTGCTTGTTTAAACAATTTTATGATAGCGCCATTAAAATCTTAGGTAATTCTAACATCTGTGTTAATCGTGATGTTGCAATTAATCGTTTCTCATTTAGGGATGTTCCTAATTTATTTTACTTGCTTTTATTTCCTGTCCTATTGTGGATTTTTGTGCTCACTTTTTTAAAAATTCCTTTTCTAAGCTGGGCGTGGTGGCGCACGCCTTTAATCCCAGTACTCGAGAGGCAGAGGTAGGAGGATCACTATGAGTTCAAGGCCACCCTGAGACTATACAATGAATTCCAGGTCAGCCTGTACTAGAGCGAGACCCTACCTCAAAAAACCAAAAAAAAAAAAAAATTCCTTTTCTGTTATCAGTCTACATCCTAGTTTTGTTGTTTGTTTTTGTATAGCAGGCTGGCCTTGAACTCATGATCCTTCACCTCTCAAGTGCTGGGTTTACAGGCATGGACCACCATCCTGCCTCTGTTTTTTTTTTTTTTTTGTTATTATTTTTTTAAGGGTCTTTCTAATTGAAATAAAGATATTTTGATATTATGAGTATCAGTTTCCTATGAATATTCTGGTCTAGCAACCTCTGTCTGGCAGGGGGATGCTACCTTGTTCCTACAAGTGGGTGTATTACCTCCCAGAGAGGAAGGGAATTTGGACTTGATCTTCCTAGATCAATTATAGTTGAGCTCATAATGAGTTGGTGTGTAAAACATGAGCCTCGGCATTTTCTGTTATTTGGGGCTGGTATAGATCATTGTCTTTTCTATCTTCAGAAGCTGCCTGCCTCCTGATCTTCTGGTAGAGCAGCATTTGTAGGACTTTCTTATCTGCCCCTGTTGTGGTATCTAGGCTGCTGATTAGAGCAGAGGGAAACCCAGGGTCCTCCTGCTCTGCCTCCTTCCCACCTTTCAAGACAGTCTTACGTTTGTTTTTTAATTTTTATTTTATTATTTTTTTTGAGAGAGAGGGGCAGACAGACAGAGAGAGAGTAGGCATGACTGGGCGTCCAGCCATTGCAAATGAACTCCAGACACAAGCTCCCTCTTGTGCATATGGCTTTATATGGGCACTGGGGAATTGAACTCAGGTCCTTCTGCATTACAGGCATACGCCTTAACGGCTAAGCCATCTCTTCAGCCCTGTTTGGTGTTTTTTTTTTTTCTTACATATAATGTCTGTAGTTTTTAGTTAATAGAGAAGAATGTCTCCTGCACTTTCACAAAGCAGACTGTAGGTTCAATTTCTTAAATGGCTGAAATAGGACCCACAGAACTGAGGCTTAGTAGTATAGCCCAAGAACTGTAGATTCTCAAGGTGTTGTGTGTGAAAAGCCATCACGTGGTCTCTGTTTGACCAGTTAGTTCTTCATTCTGAGACAGTGCAACACATTTCTCACCTGCAGGTGGAAACTTGGCTGGTTTACATTACAATCCAAAAATTTCCTGTTTCTTTGCTCTTTTCTTTCTCTCTTTCCCTTTTTCCCTTTCTTCCTCCCTTTTCTTTCTCCCAGGGCCATGTGCATTCTATTTTAGGCAAGTACTATGCCAACTGAACTACATCCCTAGTAAGTATTTTCTCAACTAAATTTTGTGCTGTTTTGACATTCTGGTCCTCTGATCTTCCCCTAACCTGAGGGGTGTTTTTTGTCTGTCTGTCTGTTTTGAGATAAGGTCTTGAAGGCTGGCCTCAATCTTGCTATGTGACCTACTTTTCTTGTTCTTGAACTCCTGATCCTCCTGCCACCATCTTCCAAGTGCTGGGATTATAGGCCATGTGCCCCTATGCCTGGCCTAGGCTGAGTTTTTTCATCATTTGTGAAAAGGTTTTCAAAAATGATTAAGCCAAGCGTGTATACCTATAACCCTAGCATTTAGGAGGCTAATGCAGGATTGCTGCTGGTTCAAGACCAGCTTGGGGGAATTGGGGAGATGGCTCAATGGTTAGAAGTGCTTGCTTGTAAAGCCTGTCCTTATGGGTTAATCTCCCAACCACCCACCTAAAGCCAGATGCAAAAAGTGGTGTCGTGTCCTTACCCTCCTGCAGGTCGGTCAGCGTGGGCCCTAGAGAAGGGGTGGGAATGAGGGGAACAAGAGACGCGAGAGAATGGAGTAAGACAGTATTCGGATCAAACTCATTTATTTCCCAGGCAAGCAGCACTTAAGTAACTTTTTCACAGGGAGAAGCATGGGCGGTTACTAGGAATTAGCATAACCAGGTTGCTAGGTAGCCTGGCTACAGCAAGGGTCATCTAGGAGGGAGTCTGCAGGCAGAGAATATTTGGCAGAGAAAATAGGGACTTAGCACTGGTTAGTAAGAGGAAGAACAGAGACCTTCAAAACAAATGTTGTCGTAGTTTAAGGCTTGATAATGGCTCCCCACAGTGTAGGGCTGGAAAGATTGCCCATTGGTTAAGGTACTTGCCTGCAAAACCTAAGGACCCAGGTTCCATTCCCTGGTACTCACATAAAGCCAGATGCACAACATGGCACATGAACCTGGAGTTCGTTTGCAGTGGCTAGAGGCCCTAGAATGCCCATTCTGTTTGCCTCTTTCTCTAAATAAATAATTGTTTTTAAAAAGTGATGTAAGTATCTGGTATTAATTTGCAGTATCAAGAGACCCTGGCACACCCATACATAGACATACATGTGCAAATAAATTTTTAAAAAGAATAACCTTACCGCAAAATACTTTTTTTCTTCATTTGTAGGTTATCTGCAGTCTGGGTTATAAAAGATATAATAAACCGGGCGTGGTGGCATACGCCTTTAATCCCAGCACTCGGGAGGCAGAGGTAGGAGGATTGCCGTGAGTTCGAGGCCACCCTGAGACTACATAGTGAATTCCAGGTCAGCCTGGGCTAGAGTGAGACCCTACCTCAAAAAACCAAAAAAAAATATACATATATATAATAATCTTCATTACTTTGTGTCCTTATTGTTAATAAATAGGGAAAATCAAGTGGGTAGGCTTAAATAAACCGCTTTTTTTCAAGGTAGGATCTCACTCTAGCCCAGCCTGACAGGGAATTCACTCTGTAATCTCAGGGAGGCCTTGAACTCATGGTGATCCTCCTACCTCTGCCTCCCGAGTGCTGGGATTAAAGGCGTGTGTGTCATCACGCCCTGCTCGCTTTTTTTTTTTATTATTATTTATTGTCCATAATGAGTTACAACATTTAATGGGCAAACAATGAGTTGTTATCGCCAATTCCCCGCTGCCCTCCCCTCCCCCCTCCACTGGATAACCTCCTCCATGGGTCGTCTGGATCAGTCCTTGTGACAGGGGACCATGGATAGCCTAGTATTCAGCCAGGTTCTCCTGGCCATGCCTCTGGATAATCTCTCCCACCACGGCTCTTACAATCTTTCCCCCCCCTCTTCCGCATAGTTCCCTGAGTTGTGGTGGATGAGTATTAAGGCTCCTTTAAGGTTTTGAGTTTAGGGGTCTTTGTGTTGAAATCGTTGGTTTCTGTCTCACTGGCTTATCCTGTGTTGATTTAATGGCTGTGGCTGTGGGCCCCTTGTTCATCCCGTCATTCTCTGCGGGGTTCCATTTGGATCCTCCACGATATGACTGTGGTGGCTCATCTCTTGCCAGAATCTCAGCTATTGGCCTACGGTCGGTTGGTAGGGTTCTCACTTCTTTTTTAAAATATTTATTTAGGAGGGGAAAGAGAAAATGGGCATGCCAGGACCTCTTGCCACTGCAAACAAACTCCAGACACATTCACCACTTTGTGTATCTAGCTTCATATGGTCACCGGGGAATCGAACCTGGTAGGGCAGACTTTGCAAGCAAGCACCTTTAACCACTATGCTATCAGTCCTTGAATCATTTCTACCATAACCTTCCTCCAGGTTAAAAAAGAAAAGTAGATTTACTTTTGTTTTAATAAACTAGGGCTTAAAAACAGTTTGCTTTTAATATTTAAAACTATCCTTGGGGCTGGGGAGTTGGCTCAACAGTTAAAGGCACTTGGTTCAGTTCCCCAGCACTCAATGTGAAAACCAGGTTCAAAGGTACATGGGTCTGTGATATGAAAGGTACCTATGACAATGAGAGGTGGAGCCAGGAGAATCTGAGGCCCAAGGGCCTGCAAGAGACCCTATCTCAACATGCTCTCCGTGGCATTCAGGCATGCGCACAATTATTACTTAATTTAAAAACTATTCTTAGCCGGGAGTGGTGGTGCACTTCTTAAATCACAGTTCTCCAGAGTGGTAGGAGGATCTTGAGTTTGAGGCTAGCCTGGATCTACATCACGAGTCCGCCTGAGCTAGAGTGAGACCCTGCCTTGGGGAAAAACAGCAAAATAAACTATTCTTTAAAATTAGATAAAGGGGAATTGCCAGGAGAGATTTCTAGGTCACTAATTTTGAAAAGTATCCTCATAAATCTCCCTGAGAGCCAGGTGTGGTGGCACATGACTATAATTTCAGCACTCAGGAAACAGCAGGATTACTGCAAGTTCAAGGCCAGACTGGTCTACAGGTCAAGTTCCAAGCTAATCAGAGCTAAATAGCAAGACCCTGTTTAAAAACAAAACAAAAAAAAACCTATGTGTCCAGAATTGTGTGTGCAGACTCCTACATTAATGTGGTGCTGGGTCTCTCAGCAGCTTGTATTTACACTTAAGGCAGGAAACAATGAGACCATTTGGGAAGATTGTGGAGGTTCTACAGAGTGTGTGCTGGTACAGGTGCTCAAGTGCTAGTAATTCTTAAACTGTGATCTTGAATTGCTAGATTAGTTCAGAATTAGTGCAGACTAGAAAATGCACCTTTGGTGCTATTTGGCAGTCTTTTAAATGATGATTTGAGAAGAAACAAGCATGATGTTGAGGAGAGAGCCCTCCTGTTGCTCTTTCCCAGCTTGAAGCATGCCTCAGATGAGGAGACATCTTACCTGTAGTGAGTACTCAGGGAGAGTGGATAGGGAAAGAGGGAAGGTTAGATCTGTGATTGCTGGGTACACTCTACAGAGTGGGCTGAGAATGTCATGCAGTTTGAACATTCCAGGAAAAGAGGCTTGTCCTTAATCCAAGGCTGGGGTCCATTTACTCTTGCTGCCCTGGGTGTCCCCTGAAGGGCAGTTCTCCCACAGACCTCTCAGTTCCTAGTGACTGTTTCTCCCTCACCACTTAGTCTCCTGGCTCTTTGTCACTGGCTTTCTAATATGTACATATTATTGTTAAATGACTTGTGATCTGCTGTTCTCTATCAATTCCTTTATTTCCTGCTTTAATTTTCTTAACTCTTTTTATTTGCTTTTTGGTTGACTTACAAAGTGCTTTCTTATGGCACACACCTATCTCCAAAATTGGTTTTTGTCTTTGGGACCTTCAAATAAATTAATCTCTATAAATAATTGGCACATCAAACTAATAACATGTAATAATGTCTTTATTCTGGTTTACCTGTGATTCTCAGTTCCAGTTATTGCCAAAGTTTCTGGTTATAAAACATAACTTGTTTTTTATATCCTCATATCAGGGGGTTTTTATATTATATTTTTCTTCTCTTTTTGCTCCCCTGGGGCATCCCTTCCCCTTTCTGTAAACTGTGACCCTGCGTGGCTGTGCCCTGTCCCTCGTCACCCATAGGGTTCTATGGCCTGGATGAGTCTGACCTGGACAAGGTCTTCCAGTTGCCTACTACTACTTTCATCGGGGGACAGGAGTCAGCGCTTCCTCTGCGAGAGATCATCCATCGGCTGGAGGTAAGGACACACTACAGTTCCTTGAAAAAGCTGGCAGACTTGTTATAAACCAGCATTTTCAGGATAACCTTACACTAGGTTTTTTTTTTATGTGTTTATGGTCCTATGTTTTGAGAAATGGAAAGGCAACTATTTTTGGCTCTTTTGTAGATAGAAACACATTTTTTTGGTTAACCATAAAAAGAAAACTAATCCAATTTTTAGGTCCCTGTATGGTTTTATTTCAGATGTGTGTCTCCCTGGAAAACTTTCTTCAGCCCCCCCCCCCAAAAAAAAAAAAAAAGAGGGAAAGTCAGAGCCTGGACAACTGCCTCTATGTGAAGGTCAATGCAGCAGTGACCAGGAGAAATTTCCTCCCCATTGTCCTCTACCAGCAGGGCACCTAGGATGAGGAGAAGCTGATAGGGAAAGCAGAACCTTCATGGTGCTTGGTGCTGGTAGTTTTTCTGGGCTGGACTGTGCAAGTGTTCTTTCTTCTGCTGGTCAGTAGATTCCTGACAAGTCTGCAAAAGTGAGGTGTAGCAGTGGACAATAACAGTTATGAGGTTAAGGACAGATTAAGCCAATGTGGAAATTCTCAGATTTATCATTTTAGATGTCATTAGGAAATTGTTTGGGATTAACCAAAACAATTAAATTCCATCTCAGCAACATGTTCTGTTTTTAAATATGATTTTCCTTGTTTTGGCTAAAAAAAATCTGTAGAACATTATGGGTAACCTTACTTTTCTGAGATCAGGCAAATACTACTGTGAACTCCATTCTTCAGAGAGCTTTGACAAAATTCTGACAAGCCCTTTGACTGGACAGCATAGGACAGCTGGACATTTTGTGTAAACCAAATGAAATCATGGAAGAGAACCACTGAGCAGGCCATGGGGCTTACAGTGTTCTGGCTACAGTGGCTGTTGTGAAAACCACTGTGGTTGGGACCCTGTAAAGTTCATCTGCCTGTTTCATTGCTGCTCCTGGCTTTGCTTTCATACCTGCATTCTGTGCCTTCAGAGGAGGACAGAGGCTTAGTAAAAACCATGGGTCTCTGCAGAAGCAATGGAGTTGGGCAGCCTCAAGATGAATATCCTAGGGCTTTGGTTCTCCAATTTGCAATCCCTTTCTCTTCCTAGTTTCCTTCCCCCAAGAACCTAGCTGACTCATGAGACTCCGCCTGTGCAAAGTTTACCACTGCCTCCTTCCTGCTCTAATGTTAGGGATGTGGTTAGGGCATTGTTGGGTCTGAATGAGATCTGTCCCTTGACCTGTGCTGTCATATTCTTCATACCTAAAGTTTCTAAGAGGAGTCAGTTATTAAAGTGGAAGTTAGAAGTCTAAGTCTTGGGCCAGGTGTGGTCCTTTAATCCCAGCACTTAGGAGGCAGAGGTAGGAGGGTCTCTGTAAGCTTGAGGCCTGCCTGGGACTGCAGAGTGAGTTCTAGATCAGCCTGGGCTAGAATGGGATCCTACCTCAAAACAATCAAAAGAAATAAGTTGTACATCATGTGTTCTGCCACCACAGAACACATGAGCCTTTCCTCTCATGTTGCTGGCTTGAGGATAATCTGCCTTTCTAGGTAGTGACTCAGTCCATTTCTGTGCTACCTACACAGAAAATAATAGTAGAAACTGATATTTGTTAGCCTGGCCCTTGGGTTTCTCAGTGTAACACAGCCAGGTCCTGAGGGCATGTTCAGATCCCATAGAAGCCAAGTGTGGCATTGCACATCTGTAATCCCAGCACTGGGCAGGACGACAAGGCAGGAGTATTACAAGTTCCAGGCCAGCCTTCTCAGTTACAGCAGCTTGGGAACATTGAAAAAGGAGATTGGGCTGGAGAGATGGCTCAGCAGTTAAGGTACTTGCCTCCAGTGCCTAAAGCCCGGGGTTCAATTCCCCAGTACCCACATAAGCCAGACCCACAAGATGATGGCGCGCTCTCTCTCTCTCTCTCTCTCTCTCTCTCTCTCTCTCTCTCTCTCTCTCTCTCTCTCTCTCTCT